>WOXC01011486.1:0-162232 GCA_011680675.1 Gymnobelideus leadbeateri | reverse complement strand
CTGGGAAAAACCACTGACCTGGAGAATAGATCCAGGAGAGACAATTTAAAAATTATGGGACTACCTGAAAGCCATGATCAAGGAAAGAACCTAGAAATCACCCTTCAAGAAATTCTCAAGGAAAACTGCTCTGATGTTTTAGATCCAGAGGGCAAAATAGAGGTTGAAAGAATCCACAGATCACATCCTGAAAAAGATCCCAAAAAGAAAACTCCCAGAAATATTATAGCCAGGTTCCAGAATACCCAGATCAAGGAGAAAATACTACAAGCAGCCAGGAAGAAACAATTTATATATTGTGGAAACACAATCAGAATAGCCCAGGACCTGGCAGTTTCTACACTGAGGGATCGAAGGGCATGGAATATGATATTCCAGAGAGCAAAAGAACTGGGAATGAACCCAAGGGTCACCTACCCAGCAAAACTGAGTATTTTGTTTCAGGGGAAAATATGGTCATTCAGTGGAATAGAGGACTTTCAAGCATTCTTGAGGAAAAAACCCGAATTGAATAGAAAATTTGACATCCAGACACAAGAAGGAAGAGATGCCTGAGTATAATGCTCCAGGAGAAAATATGGCTCTTCAATGGAATAGAGGACTTTCTAATGAAAAAATCAGAGTTGAATAGAAAACTTGATATTCAAATACAAGAGGCAAGAGAAGCATGAGAAGGTAAACAGGGAAAAGAAATCATAAGGAACTTATCAAAGTTGAATTATTTACATTCCTTCATGAAAAAATGATATTTGTAACATGAAACTTTTCTCAGTGTAAAGATTGTTGAAGGGAATATAAATGTATATATGTATATATAGATATAGATATAGATATGTATACATACATATATATGTCTATATAGGAGGGCATATGTGCATATGAATACATATGTGAGTGTGTGTATATGTGTTTAGGTATATACAGAGGGCACAGGACCAACTGAATAGGAAAGGATAATATTAAAAAAAAATTAAGAGGTCAGAGAGGAACATAATGAGAGGAGATAGGGAGAGACAAAATAGGGCAAATCATCTCTTATAAAAGAGGCAAGGGATGGGGCGGCTAGGTGGCACAGTGAGTAGAGTGTCGGCCCTGGAGTCAGAAGGACCTTAGTTCTGATCCGGCCTCAGACACTTAACGCATACACAAATAAAAACTTAGCTGTGTGGCCTTGGGCAAGTTACTTAACCACAATTGCCCACCAAAAACCAAAAAAAAAAAAAAAAAGGCAAGGGAAAACTGTTACAATGGAGGGGAAGAACAGGAAGACAAAAGGGAATGGGTCAACCTTACTCTCGTTGAATTTGGCTTAAGGAGGACATAACATACACACAAAATTGGGTATTTTACCATACAGGAAAGTAGGGGGGAAGGGGATAAGAGGGAGATTGATAGAAAGGAAGCCAGACTGGGGGAGAGGGTATTTAGAAGCACACACCTTTGAAAAGGGACAGGGTCAAAGAGAAAGTAGAACAAGTGGGGGGCAGGATAGGAGGGAGGGAAATAGAGTCAGTTGTTTCACAATATATCCACTATGGAAATGTTTTGTGTAACTAGACATGTACAACCTATATGGAATTGCTTATCTTCCCAGTAAGGGAGGGTGATGAGGGAAGGAGGGAAAGAATCTGGAACCCGAAGTTTTAAAGTAAAATGTTTAAAAAAAAAAAAAAATATATATATATATATATATGTATGTGTGTATATGTATGTATATATGTGTGTATATGTATAAGTATGTGTGTATGTATGTGTGTATTTATGTGTATGTATGTGTGTATATGCATGTATTTATGTATATGTGTATATATGTATATGTGTATATATGTATATGTATGTATATATGTATATTGTATGTATGCATATGTGTATATGTGTATATGTGTATGTATGTATATGTGTATGTATGTATATGTGTGTATATATATATATATTACATTGCGTTGGGAAATAAGATATACAGGTACTGGGGGTATGGAGATATATCTTGTCCTACTGGGAAGTTGGAGAGAGAATGTGGGAGGATATAGGAAAGAGTAGATTGGGGGAGGGGGTATTTAGTGGGATCACTGCTCTGGGGGGGTGGGTAGGGGACAGACAGGAAGAAAATTTGTAAGTCGAAATCTTGTGGAAATGAATATGTAAACTAAAAATAAAAATAAAATAAAAAAAAGTTTTTGCACAAAGCCAATGCAAGCAAGATTTGAAAGGAAGCAGAAAGCTTGGAAATCATTTTTATACACAGTATTTCTGATAAAGGCTTCATTTCCAAAATGTATAAAGAACTGAGACAAACTTATATGAATAAAAGTCATTGCCCAATTGATAAATAGTCAAAGAATTTGACCAGCAGTTTGCAGAGGAAGAAATCAAAGCTATCTATATTCATATGAAAAAAAAATCCTCTAAATAAATATTGATTAGAGAAATGCAAATTAAAACAACTGTCAAATACCACCTCACACCTATCAGATTTTCTAACATGACAAAACAGGAAAATGATGAATGTGAGAGAAGATGTGGGAAAATTGAAACATTAATGCATTGTTCGTAGAGTTATGAATTGATCAGTCCATTCTGGAAAGCAATTTGGAACTGTGACCAAAGGGCTATAAAACTGTGCATACCCTTTGATCCAGCAATATCATTTCTAGAATTATATCCCAAAGATATCATAAAAATGGGAAAAGGACCCACATATACAAATATATTTTTGCCAGCTCTTTTTGTGGTAGCCAAGAATTGGAAATTACGGGGATGCCCATAGATTGAGGAATGGCTTGACAAGTTGTGGTATATGAATGATATAGAATACTATTGTTCCATAAGAAATGATAGGCAGAGGGTGGAGCCAAGATGGTGGAGTAGAAACAGCCAGTCCAAGCCACTCTCCCCCCAGATCACCTATAAACTACGTAAAAGGGGATTGTGAACAACTTCTGGAGCCTCAGCAACCACAGAACGACACAGAGAAGCTAACCTCCCGCTGAGGACAGCCCAGCAGCCCTGCAGGAAGGAACATCGCAGCGCTCCAGGAGCTGGCAGCGCAGTGCGCAGTGTGCAGAAAGCTGAGCCCAGGTCCGCGTGAGCCGAGGTTTTAGCCCCAGGGCATCTGGGCCAGCAGCCGGCTGGAGGCACCCTAGAACACTAGCAGCTGGGCAATTCCAGAATTATCAACACAGACATGCCTAGGACAAAGTGAGAGGTTAGTGCCCTATGGACTTTGGGACCAGTATTTGGGGAATGCATCGGCTTCCTCCCCTGGGGGCTTGAAGCTGCTGAGGAAACACACAGAGACCATTTTGCAGTATCAGTGGCAGCTCCAGCTCCTGGTCTGTGAAATGTAGAGAGATCCAGCAATCAGTCTGGGGGTTAATCACTCTTGCATTAACCTCCCTGGATCTGGATTGTGGTCTGGGGTGGAGGTCGTGGGGTGGGTATCCAGCTTGCCAGAAACGGAAGTTGTCCCCACACATGTTCTGGACGGAAGCTCCCCTGTCTGGTGGCAGAGTCCTAGTGTGTCAACAAGCCCAGAAGTCAAATAATTAAGTGGCAACATGCCAAGGCAAAGGAAATAAAATGAACAGAAAAATCAAACATTAGACTCCTATTTTGGGGGCAAATAGGATCAAAGCATAAAACAGGAGGAGAACTGTGAGGTCAGAATTCCTGCTCCAAAAGCCCCAAAGGAAAATATGAGTGGGTTACAGGCCGTAGAGGACCTTAAGAAGGACTTTAAAAACCAAATAAGAGAAGTAGAGGAAAAATCGGGAAGAGAAATGAGAAGGATGCAGGAAAGGTATGAAATGAGGGTCAACAGCCTGATTGAGGAAAACAACACCTTAAAAAATAGACTGACTCAAATGGCAAAGGAGGCCCAAAAGGGCAATGAGGAGAAGAATGCCTTAAAAAGCCAAATTTACCAGATAGAAAAAGAATCTCAAAAGCTCACTGAGGAGATCCATTCCTTCAGAGTTAGACTGGAGCAAATGGAAGCTAATGACTTTATGAGAAATCAAGATGCTGTTAAGCAGATCCAAACAAATGAAAGATTAGAGGGCAATGTGAAATATCTCATGGGAAAAACCACTGACCTGGAAAATAGATCCAGGAGAGACAATTTAAAAATTATTGGACTACCTGAAAGCCATGATCAAAGAAAGAACCTAGAAATCACCCTTCAAGTAATTCTCAAGGAAAATTGCCCTGATGTTTTAGATCCAGAGGGCAAAATAGAGGTTGAAAGAATCCACAGATCACCTCCTGAAAAAGATCCCAAAAAGAAAACTCCCAGGAATATTATAGCCAGGTTCCAGAATCCCCAGATCAAGGAGAAAATACTACAAGCAGCCAGGAAGAAACTATTTCAATATTGTGGAAACACAATCAGAATAGCCCAGGACCTGGCAGCTTCTACACTGAGGGATCGAAGGGCATGGGATATGATATTCCAGAGGGCAAAAGAGCTGGGAATGAACCCAAGGGTCACCTACCCAGGAAAACTGAGTATTTTGTTTCAGGGGAAAATATGGTCATTCAGTGGAATAGAGGACTTTCAAGCATTCTTGAGGAAAAAACCCGAATTGAATAGAAAAGTTGACATCCAGACACAAGAAGCAAGTGATGCCTGAGAAGGTAATCAGCGAAAAGAAATTAAAAGGAACTTATCAAAGTTGAACTATTTACATTCCTATATGGAAAAGCAATAACTGTGATTGATGATATCTTTCTCACTATGAAAATAATGGAAGAAGGGTGTGTGGTCATATGAATACATATGTGAAGGTGTGTGTGTATGCTTACAGTTATATATGGATAGAGGGCATAGGTTGAATTTGTTGGGAAGGGAGAATACTCAAGGGATGAAATTATGAGGTGAGAGAGGAAAGTGGCAAGAGGAGATGAGGAGAGACAGGGTAGGGTAAACTATCTCATGTAGAAGAATCAAGGGGAAGTGGTTGCAAGGGAGGGGGAGAATAGAAAGGCAAAAAAGGCAAAACCACATTCTCATTGAATTTGGTTCAGGGAGAGAATGACATACATACTAAATGGGATATCTCAACCTACAGCAGAATAGGGGGAAGGGGGATGAGAGGAGGGATGATGGATGGGAGGGCATCCTTGGGGGGAGGGGTGATTGGAAGTACCCACTATAGAAGAGGGACACCATCATGTATGGAATGCACCAGGTTGGGGGGTGGGATGAGTGGGAGGGAATTATAAGCTGCCTTGTACAATATATCTACTATGATAATGTTTTTCATAGCTAGACATGTACAACATATACTGAATTACTTATCTCCCCAGAGGGCATGGGTGACAAGAGAGGAAGGAAATGGATCTGAAATTCGAGGTCTTAAGATTAAATGTTTCAAATATATATAAATACTATTATTAATACTCTTTTGCTTATAATTGGGACATAAGATGTGCAGGCATTGGGACACAAAGATTCACCTTCCTCTAATGGAAAAATCAAAGGGCGTATGGGAGAAGGTATGGGAGAGAGCAGATTGGAGGAAGCGATATCTTACAGGACTGCTATTCTGGGAGGTTGGGTAAGGTAATAACGGGGGGAAAATGATTGTAACTCAAAATCTGGTGGAAATGAATGATGTAAAACAGAAGTTAATAAAGCATTTGTTTAAAAAAAACAACATGATTAATGTGGAAATATGTTTATTATGATTATCCATGTATAGCCTATATTAGATTGCATGCTGTTTTGGGGAGGGAGAATACGGGGGACAAAATATAAAACTCAAAATCTTATCAACGTGAATGTTGAAAACTAAAACTAGATTACAGAAATCCTAAGTGCTTTGTTTTTATTGACAAAATATTAACAGAGAAATTGAGGAACCCCACCAATTTCTTTCTTTCTTTTTTTTTTTTTGCTTTTTTTTTTTTGGAGGGCAATTGGACTTAAGTGGCTTTCCCAAGGTCACAGGGCTAGTACATTTTGTGTGTTTTTTGTCTGAGGCTGGATTTGAACTCAGGTACTCCTGACTCCAGGGCCAGTGTTCTATTCACTCTACCACCTAGTCACCTCGGAACCCCACCCATTTCTATCCTTACACCACATGTAGCCATATGATAAATTTATGGGAGGGCATGGATGACACTATATAAGGTTAATGCGATATAAAATCTTCCCCTCCTATTGATAGGTCTAACATGGACCCCTGGCAAAGAGCCAATTAGGCTCTGGACCACAGGGATTCCCACACCTTTCCAATTAAGTGCTGATTTCCAAGCTTCTAAGCCAATCAAGTCTTTGATTGGAAAGAGTGTATACTGTATTGCTTGTAGGAAAAGGTGTGGGCAGAGAGACATGCGGGCAGAGAGAGATGCAAGCTGAAAGAGAAGCAGGGGATGGAGGAACTTGCCTAGTGGAACTTGCTTGCTGGGAAGACTTGACAGAAAGGACTGCTTGAGATATCTGACCCTTCCTGGATTGGTGATGAGTACCTTGCTAATTCTCTCCTAATAGCAATGTCCCAAATTATTTTGTCTTGGAGGAGGAGAGTTTATTATATTTTGTGAAAAAATCCTGGGAATATGTATGCACATTCATAGCAGCTACTTTGGGTATCACATTAGTGTTACAGACTGTTATAGGATGGACAGGCATAGAAAAAATATGTGACCTACATCAATGGAGGGAACATACAAGTTGACAAATGTAAAGATTACTTTGTGTATTAAGTGAACCAGAGGAAAACCCCTAGAAAGTGGGGGTATATCCACTATGGAAAATTTCTAAGAGGTCAAAGAAAGATACTGTAAATAGTAAGAAATTGTCAACAGGCTGGGTTCTGTATCCGTGCTGACTTGGGAGGGGACATTCCTCATAGAGAAGTCCACAAATCCATTGATGGTGTATTCTAAAATATGACTAAGGGCATAAGAGGAATCTCCAGGTTTATGAATGTAGAGGAAGGGAGATAATTATTTAACTAGGGATGACTTAATTAAACATACACTGTCTGAATCTTATCTGGTTGCTAGAGATAACCCACTCCTCCAAATTTAAAATATTCACTCACTCACTGAACTTTCCTGGAGCACTTTGTCTATTTCTCTTTTTTGTCCCCATCATCTTCTACCCTGTGTTCTTCTTATGTATGTACATGGCATATCTCCCTTCTTTTCCCATCCATAGATTTATATAATGTCATCTCTATCTTTCTTTTTTTTTGACAAAAAGTATTTTTATTTGACATCTGAATAAGTGTTGACTCCTCAGGACACGGCCTTTGGCATCTTTTCCAACTTATTCATCAGCTTGTTGCACTTTGCCTTTCTCAGAAACATAGATACCATCCAAAATTTTTCTGACATCCTTGTTTTTGACTGTGGTGGCCTGTTGGATCAGGGCAGCTGAGTTTGAAACAAGTTCAATATCATTTCCTTCAAGAATTAACTCATCTTTTTGGGCTTGAGAAACAGCACAAGCAACACCTGGTCTCATGGGCACTCTTCGGATATATTTTTCACCCAAGAAATTTCTGATTTCAACAAGTGAGCCATTCTCTTGAATAACAACATTTAGGGGGAAGTGAGCATAAACAGACCTCATCTTGTAACGAAAACCCAGGGTAACGCCTTTGATCATGTTTTGTACATGGCTACAGATTGTGCGCACGGTTGCAAGTTCTTTTCGATTTCCCCACCACTTGTCTACCCGAAGCCTTTTTTTCTTCTTTCCAAGGAGACTGAGCTCAACATTGATATGATTGAAATCCCTACGGAGGATTCCTCTGGGCCCTTTCACAATAACTGTCCGACCCTTAAGAGAGATGTCAGAATTTTCTGGAATGTCGAAGGTCTGGTTGCTTAGAATAGTCTTCATTCTGGTAGTGAATGGGCCAAAAAAACCAAAAAACATCTCTATCTTTCTATCTCCATCATCCATACTATTGTACTTTGTAAATAGTAGATGCCTAATAAATATTCAAAGAATTTGTTTAATATAAGTAAATGATTTGAGTCTGCCCCCAAAGTAAATGACTCATTGGGAAACAACTAAAAGAGAAAGCTGAAAAATGTAGACTATTATCTGGTATTAAATTATAAAGCGTCTTAACTATGTTTTTACATGTAGATAGAAAATAATTTATAAATACTTAAAAGTTACAAAGCAGAAATTCATTGAAAAAGTCACAAAGCAGAAATTCATTGTGGTACCTGTCCACAGTTTCTTGGTATTCTCAGCTATGTTGGTTGTATGTTTTTAGTTTTGTGGAAAATATTAAAGTTCAGGTAAATAAATATTTTCTCTATGGTAACCATTCTGTTGTGGAGATGCCAAAACAGAAGCCCATGAGACAAGAAATGCCTAAAAATATAAGATCTATGTGACTTCTTAAAGATTATAGATTCAACCTCAATTCAAATGTCATTCATTCTCTCCCATTTTATATGGGAATTGATTCCATTCGTATTTAGGGCTACAAAGATTAAGTTTTGGTTTTCTTCAATTTGATTATTTTATACTATTCCCCCCCCCCATATTAAATTGACTGTGTTTCTTTGGTCTAAACGATTTTGGATACAGTCTTTTCACACAAAGTCTCTCTCTGTCCCTCAATAACCCCACTCTAGATCAAATTCTTTAAATTTATGTTTACTCTTATTTTCTCCCCTTCCCCCATACCCTTTTCTAACCCATTGTTGACTGCAGTAGATATTCCTCCTGCCCCAGTGAAAATTACCCATTCTTTTACTTTGAATAATGCTTATCTCTATGAAGTACTCATTTAATTAATCCCACCTTTTATCTCTTATCACTTAGTTGAAATGCTCAGTTTTTGAGATTTGCCCTAACACATTTGCTCTATTCTATGTGCTCTGCTTACTGAGCAGGACTTTTGAAAAACAGGTGGTTTTTACTATTTTTCCTTAGTTCTTGAAGGGGACCGTGATTTCAGGGAGGTGATGCCAAGAGGGGCAAATAAACTGGATTTAAGGAAAGGAGGGCTGTACACAAACAAATGAACAAAATAAAAAACAAACCAAAAAAAAAAAAATCCCAATATGCAGCCCAGTGTGATTGCAGTTGTTTTTTGTTTGTTTTGTTTTTTTCCCCCAGTGTCTCCCTTTGCAACCCCTTTTTTAAAAGGCTTTCTTCACAGAACGCTCATTACAAGAAATATTATTAATTCAGGTAGAATTTAATAAAGAGTGGTATAAACATTTTATATTCTAAACCAAAGGACTTATCTCTGGCACTTACACTCATTATTCCTATGCTAGTAATCCTTCCTCTGGACCTCTGTCTTTACCTTTTGTTGGCTTTCTGTGCTATATGCCTACAGAGACTCATACCTTTTCCTTCTGGGTGAGAGTTAATTCCAAGAACCCTCTTTTTGAGTGCTCTATTCCTCCCAAATGAAACCATTCCATGGTTCCTATATCTGCCCCCTCACTTCCAGGGAATGTGCCATGATGTGTCCAGAACATTATCTCTCCACAGTCAGTACCTATCCCCACTCCCTTTACTTGAGCCTTGTGCATAAATATTCTTTTCTTGATTCAAAATCACCAAGGAAAGAAAAATAAAGAAGCAAAAAGACTCCTGAACTATAGCACAGGATGTGATTGGGTACATTTTTGAATCTCCCTGTACTTTTTCTCTACAGGAAAGATATTTCTTTGTATACCTCCCTGTCCTAAAAGTTTATTCATTAATGAGGGAATAGAGATTCTAGTTCATGAAATAGTAATACTTCAATTATTAAAGTAAGAGAATTAACTATCCCTTTCCATCTCCCTGATGTTTTGTACTCCCTTTGAAGTTTGTCATAGATTTTTCCCTCTTTGTGGTCTTCCTGACTGTCAAGAATGTGAAACCTTTAGAAAAAGAAAATATCTTCTATATGGTAGAACCACTGTCACTGCTTAATCTTTTCTTGTTAAATGTAATTGTTTACTTTTTGCTTTTTTTGTCTATTTGCTTCTGTATTTATTTTTTATCAGGTCAAACATCCTGCTCACCTCTAGTTTATTTTGTAATAATCAATTGGTAGTTCTATTTTCAATTAAAAGTCTATTTTTCCCATTATTGATTATGTTCAGCTTTGGAAATTTGTTATTTTGGGGTATAAATTTATCACCATTATATTTCTATATGTAACATTCTTAATTTTCTTTTGATTTATCATAAATAAAGAATAATTATTAGGCTTATCTTCTTTGGTATATGACTTACATTATCCTGTTCGTAGGTCTTCCTGCCTCAAATCTCTTCTCATTCCAATCCTTCCTCCATTCAGGCACTAAAGTGTTTTTCCTAAAATGCAGCCATGACCACGTCGCCTCCCCCTGCTAAATTAACTTCAATAGTTCTCTATTACTCAGGACTAAATATAATACTCTCTGCTAGGCATGCATAGCCCTTAGTAACCTAGCCCTCTTCTCTTTTTCCATTCTTTTTACACCTTACTCTCCTCCATGTACTCTTTGATCCAGTCATACCAGTCTCTTTGGTGTCCCATGAAAAAAATAACACTTCATTTCTTGGCTTTGGATATTTTCTCTGGCTGTCCTCCATGCCTGAAATGTTGTCCCTAGTCATCTCAGCCTACTGACTTACCTGGCTTCTTTAGAGTCCTAACTAAAATTCCCATCTGTTACTAGAAGCCTTTCTAAAAACTTCTTAATTCTAGTGCCTTCCCTGTTAACTATTTCCTATTTATCCTATATCTATCTGGTTTGTGTCTTTGAATATGTGTGTAGGCATATAAACACACATAAATGTGTTATATATTTGCATGCAGATATACATTGTGTGTGTGTGTGTGTGTGTGTGTGTGTGTGTGTGTGTGTGTGTGATGTCTCTCCCATTAGAAAACTCCTTAAGGGCAGTGATTTCCACCTCTTTTTGTTTCCCTAGCTCTTAGTACAGAGTCTAGTGCATAGTAGGCCCTTGTTTCATTCATAGATTATTTTATAGCAGAAATGCTACTAGAAATCCTTTTCAGTCTGGGAATATATGTGTTTGACATTCTTTTACTGTTCAAATTCTGGGATAAATCTCACCTGACTTGAAAGTTGTCAGCTCTTTTGAGATTATTTATTTTTAGAGTCAAAGTCTTTTTTCTACATTTTTTATTTTATTTTTTTGCTTTTTGGAGGGGGAAGGGCAGGGCAATTGGGGTCAAGTAACTTGCCCAAGGTCACATGGTTGGTAAGTGTTAAGTATCTGATGTCAAATCTGGACTTAATTCCTCCTGATTCCAGGGCCAGTGCTCTATTCACTGTGCCACCCAGCCGCCCCTCTATATGTCATAAATACATGAGACAGAGTTTGAATTCAGGTCTTTCTCTTCCATGTCCTATATTTTAGCTATTCCTCAGTAATTAAATCTTTGAGATTTGTTTGAGGGGCACTGGACATTTAAAGACCTGCCAACAGTAGGATAGATAATAATTTGTGAGAGCCTGGACTTGAATCTTGGCATTCTTAACAGAAAAGACAATTTATCTATGCCAACACAAATATCTGCTTACTTGTTTAAAACCTATACTCAAATTTCATAGGAATTCTTTTTAACATTTCCCTTGATCTCAGTTGTGGCCCATGGGTGATAGGTCTATTTGCTCTGTCATCCTTCTTGGCATGATCTCTATTGTTTACTTAGTTATATCAATAAGTTTCAGAGTTGGTCAGACAAAGAACTGAGTCTGTTCTATTATCTAACCTTTAAACTTTCTCCCTCCATGCCTAAGACCAAAAAGTCACATTGTTTACATTTGCAGGGAATGTGGTATAAGGGAGGTATATTGAATAGAAATAGGCAGCTAGGTGCTTGCTCTAGCACAGTGGCTAGAAAACTAACCTTGGAATCAGGATGATTTATTTTCATGAGTTCAAATCCAGTCTTACTAGATGTGTGACCCTGGTCAAGTTATTTAATCCTGTTTGCCTCAGTTCTTCATCTGTAAAAAGAGCTGGAGAAGGAAATGGGAAATTGTTCCAGTATCTTTTCCAAGAAATACCCAAAGTAGGGTCAGGAAGAGGTGAACATGACTGAACAGCAACGACTATATTAAATAGAAAATCAATAAGGTATGAGAAAAAAAAAGATGGGATTAGATGGACATATGACAGAAAAAATAAATTCAAGTTCCAATCTACCACTTATGAGATGTATGATTGCAGCAAAATCATTAACTTCTCTGAGCCTAAATTTTCTCATCTGAGAAACAGAAGTCTTCCAATAAAATCTTCATGTTTATCCTCTTTATGTCATGGCCCTAGAATTTTTCAGTGTATAACAGAACAATGGAAAGTCCTACCAAGTATGAAAGGAAACTGTGATAAAGTGTCTGCCACCTAAGGATCTCTGAGACTATTTGACAAATCCAGTTAAGCTCAGAGAAGTTTCTCAGCAGAAGTACATAGAAACTCAAGGAAATCACTACTCTATTTGGCCTTGGGGCTCAGGTTAGAAAAAACACTCAGGTTTGAGAATTAAAAAACTCTGCTAGGGATGTCAGTGCAAGCATGACCTTAATTACTATGTAGTAGAACAAGAATTTTTTAAAAAGGAAAAGACTAGGGTCCTCCTCAAATCTCTATCCTCCCATAGAGAGCACCTTGACTTCTTGAAGGCCACGAAAGTAGATCATATACTCTGATAGGATCTACCAAATTTGTTATATTTTGAATACAATTCCAGGATTGTCTGTGTGACTGTCATCTAGAGACTGAACTCAAAGTATTTGAAAAGGCTCAACTCCAGAGAACTGGATATCAGGGAATAAATTTTGGGTGATTTTAATTAATGAATATAATCTAAAAAAGCTTTAAAGGATTGGAATCACCCTAAGTAGAAGAAGTCCTAATAATGCCTCTTTATAGTATAATCTTATCTTGCTATGAATGTCTAAAGTTGGGGCAGCTGGGATATAGTATGAATTCCAGGTCTAGGACCATATATTATGCATATTTTAATGGACCATATAAATCCTGGTTGTGAGTTTCCATTCCAGTAATCGTACTTTACTTTTCTACAAATGCTAAGTGCCATGAAAATGACTCTTTTTTGGCCTCTCTTTGTATGTCTAGGGCTTAGTAGTGCCTACCACATACTAGGGGTTTATGAAATGCTTATTGACCTGGCAACTTGAATTTTCGAAGTGCATTTGAAAATCATCCATTGAATTCCCAATCCAAATGCTTTACTCTCTTATGTTTATGTGTATATACTTATGTAGATATGTGTTTGTGTATGTATTAGTGGGAAGGGAACAGGAAACCTTCCCTACCAAGCTGAGATGGCTTCAAGTTTGAACTTGGTGAAAGATTGGTACTACTTTAATCCAAGGAGCAGCCAAACCAAATGTCTCCCATGTTGAGTATGTGGTATTAAGATTTGGGGGCCCTAGCAACTATTTAAAGACAGTGTACTAAGTTATAGAGAAGTTGGGAATCTATGTTAGGGGAGGGAATATTTATACTGATGAAATTATAGTTTCTTGAATATTAGAAAACACATAAGTGATTCTTGTAATAGCATATTAGGTAGGCAGAGTAGAATGTGGTAAGGCAAAGAACACTCACACTGGAATCCAAATTAAACTCTGACATTACAGCAGACATTGTGCTAGGCACTGGTCATAAAAAACCAAAAGTGAAACAGCCAATGTCTAAAGGAGCTTGCAGTCTAGTTGGGAAGACAATATAAACATATTTGTGTGTGTATATGTGTGTGTGTATGTAGATAGGTAGTGTGTGTGTGTGCATAAGTGCATAAATTAATATACACACATATATACATATAAAAATGAGATACAAAATCATTTAGGGGAAAGGAACTAGAAGCTGGGGTGGAAGTTTGGGAAAAACTTCCTGGATTAGGTAGCATAAGAGCTGGGCTATGAAGGAAACTACCTTGTCTCTAAGGGAAAGATAAGGGAGGATATAGGGTGTAGCATAGCCAATTAAAAAACACAGAGCCAAGAGGAATGAATGATGTCCATTTTATAGATAAGGAAATTGAGGCTCTGTAGCCTAGGTGAATTACGCAATATTACACAATAGATAGTCATGGGTAGAATCAGGCTTAAAGTTAAGATGCTTTTAGTTCAATATTTTTCCCACTATACCATGCTTTCTCCCAACATTAAGAGAATATTTTTTCTTTGTAATAATAAAAGTAAAAAAGGCATGTAATACTTTTCAGTCACAATAGTTGAATTTTCAAAGCCTTCCAACACTTTACTCCCCTCCAGAAACACTGGATTTACTCTATAATTTACTCTGTGATCCAGAAATACTGACCGTCCTGGCTGTTCTACACACATAACATTACATTTCCCAGCAAATGGATCTCATCAGTTAACTCCATACTTGGAATGTTCTCTCTCCTCACCTCTGTTTCCTGACTTCCCTGGCTTCCTGCAAGACTCATCTAAAATCTGTCTTCCTATTAGAGAAGGCTTTCCCGGCCCACTCCCTGCCTCCACTGTGTCTTTTCCTTGACAAGATAGTCAGTTTATATTATATAGATCTTGTATGTATATCGTTGTTTGCATGTTGTTTCCCCCGTGCAAATGTGAGCTTTGTAAAATCAGAGACTGTTTTTGCTTCTGTTTTTATCCCTAGAGCTCAGCATAGTGCCTGACGTGTAAATACTTAATAAATGTGTGTTTTCCAACTGACCAAAAGGAAGATAGGAAATAGCAAGGGCATCTCATTGCTCAAAGAGCCCAAGGTTTTCTACTGACAGCTGAGACTAGAAGACCAAAAACTTGTGAATGAGAAATATGTGTTTTACTTGAGTGTATTCAATCAGGATCTCCCTTTCTTGGCTATTTTAAACCAGATCAAATATGAAGTAGAAGAAAAATAAATATAGAGAGATGAGCATTTTTTTTTTCTTTCTCGACATTTCTACTGAAAAGTCAGAAGTTTCCATGGGCCATACCCCCATCATCCTGGAGGTCCACTCCCAACTTTAAGTGCAAAGCCTTCAATTGCCATCTGTGTATTTATATTTCTTCCCCAAGGAGGAAGAGTGAGAGAATTCAATAGCCCTAGACATAGAAACCCTTTAGCAAATAGGCCAACTTAGACTACATTACAATGGTAACTGCCCTCTACTAATATCACATTAATCTTTGATTCCTCTGGTCTATGTGGTCAAAGACATTTTCTGTTGGCCACTCAAAGCCAAAGGTACTAAAGAGAGACACAGAGACAAAGACACACACACACACACACACACACACACACAGAGAGAGAGAGAGAGAGGGAGAGAGAGAGAGAGAGAGAGAGAGAGAGAGAGAGAGAGAGAGAGAGAGAGACATAATGAATAGAGGAAAGATTTCTGGCTTCTACTTCCACTTAGTAGTGTAATTGTGGGGCCTTGAAAAAGAGATCACAAAGTTCAAAAGTATGGGGTAGGGACTCAGTTTCCTGAGTTAGATAATGCCCATATTTATCATGGGTTCCCTTATTTACCAAAGACTGACTGACCCAGTAACTGGGAAGAGTTCAAGCAGTTTCCTTAATTTTGCTGCCCGATGTACTACTTGGGGATTTTCATGCCCAATACTCACAGTGCCTTGAGGCAGCACTATATGGTGGGGAAAGTAGAGGAAGTGGGGTCAGGAGAGACCTAGATTTGTATTCTGTCCTTGAAATCTGTGTCCATGGGCACTTTGAGACTCAGGGTCCTCACCTATAAAATGGATGTAATAATCCATGGGGCACCTACTTGATGGGGCTGTTACAATGAACTACTCAGTTAATGTTTATAATGGGTTTGGTCAACAAAGTGCAGAGAGGAAACATGACAGTGGATAGAGGGGTGACTTCCTGGCCAGTAAGACCTGGGTTCCAGTCTTGCCCCTGGCACTCTGTGGCCGTTCAAGTTGCTTTCCTTCAGTCCTTCAATCATTTCTCTGAGACAGTCACTGGTCTTAACCAGCAAAGGGAAGGAAGGAGAAGAAGGGGAAAAAAGGCAAGGTCAGATGATATATTATGAGAAAAGGCTTACCTGTTCATCCCTAATATAATCTTTCCTTTCCTCCTCCCCCCTCCCTGCCCCTTAGTCCTCATACACCCATCACTCTTTAACTCTTGACTAGTTTCCTTCTGAGTGGCTAAGCTGTCTTTTCTAGCTGAGGCCTGTGATGCTGTCACCAGCTCAGCTGTTTTCAATCAATCTCAGACTTTGCTGGGCAAATGATTAATCAATTTGACTTTTTAATGGGGCTACCTGCTCCAGTACTTGTTTGAACCATGACCAGTAAAGGTCAAACAGAAAAAAAAAAAAAGATTTCTGCATAAAGGTGTTTGTCTCTAGATGGCGGAGTAGAAACAGCACTTCCAAGGTGCTCTGCCCCCGATTACCTCCAAACCATGTAAAAGGGGATTCTGAACAACTTCGGGAGCCCCAGCACCCACAGAACGACACACAGAAGCTAACCTCCTGCTGAGGACAGCCCAGCAGCACTGCAGGGAGCTGCCAGCACAGTGCTCTGAGACCAGGCAGCACATCGAGCTGGGAACCGACAGCGCAGTGTTCTGGGAACTGAGCCCAAGCCTGCCTGAGCTGTGGTTTAAGCCCTTGGGCGTCTGGGTCAGCAGCGGGCTGGAGGGACCCCAGAACACCAGAAGCTGTGTCGATTCCAGAATTATCAGCACAGATATGCCTAAAGGACAAAGTGAGAGGTTAGTACCCTATGGACTTTGGGACCAGTATTTGGGGAAAACTTCGGCTTCCTCCCCTGGGGGCGAAAAGCTGCTAAAGAAATGCGGCACAGAATCCATTTTGCAGCATCAGTGGCAGCTCTAGCTCCTGGTCTGAGAACTAGAGGGAGATCCAGCAATCAGTCTGGGGGTTAATCATTCTTGCTGTAAACTGCCTGGATCTGGATTGTTGTCTGGGGTGGAGGTTTGGGGTGGGTATCCAGCTTGCCAGAGCATGTGGAGGCTTTACAAAGGCCACCCAACCTGCAGAAGCTGTGAAGACCCCACATTTGGGCGGAAGCTCTCCTGTCTGGTGACAGAGTCCTACTGCGGCAACAAGCCAAAAAATCAAGTAATTAAGTGGCAACATGCCTAGGCAAAAGAAACAAACTAAACAGAAAAATTCAACATTGGACTCCTATTTTAGGGGCAAAGAGGATCAAAGCATGAAGAGGACTGTGAGGTCAGAACTCCTGCACCAAAAGCTCCAAATGAAAATACAAGCTGGCTACAGGCCATAGAGGACCTTAAGAAGCAGATAAGAGAAGTGGGGGAAAATTGGGAAGAGAAATGATAAAGATGTAAGAAAAGTATGAAATGACAGTCAACAGCCTGACTGAGGAAAATAACACCTTAAAAATAGAATAACTCAAATGGCAAAAGAGGCTCAGAAAGGCAACGAGGAGAAGAATGCCTTAAAAAGCCAAATTTTCCTGATGGAAAAAGAATCTCAAAATCTCACTGAGGAGATTCATTCCTTCAGAGTTAGACTGGAGCAAATGGAAGCTAGTGACTTTATGAGAAATCAAGATGCTGTCAAACAGATCCAAACAAATGAAAGAATAGAAGGCAATGTGAAATATCTCATGGGAAAAACCAATGACCTGGAAATTAGGTCCAGGAGAGAGAATATAAAAATTACTGGACTACCTGGAAGCCATGATCAAAGAAAGAACCTAGAAATCATCCTTAAAGAAATTCTCAAGGAAAATTTCCCTGATGTTTTACACCCAGAGGGGGAAATAGAGTTTGAAAGAATCCACCAATCGCCTCCTGAAAAAGATCCCAAAAAGAAAACTCCCAGGAATATTATAGCCAGGTTCCAGAATTCCCAGATCAAGGAGAAAATACTACAAGCAGCCAGGAAGAAACAACTTCAATATTGTGGAAACCCAATCAGAATAGCCCAGGACCTGGCAGCTTCTACACTGAGGGATAGAAGGGCATAGAATACGATATTCCAGAGGGCAAAAGAGCTGGGAATGAACCCAAGGGTCACCTACCCAGCAAAACTGAGTATCTTGTTTCAGGAGAAAATATGGTCATTCAGTGGAATAGAGGACTTTCAAGCATTCTTGAGGAAAAAACCAGAGTTGAATAGAAAATTTGACATTCAGACACAAGAAGCAAGAGATGCTTGAGAAGGTAATCAGGGAAAAGAAATCAAAAGGAACTTATCAAAGTTGAACTATTTACATTCCTATATGGAAAAACAATATCTGTGTCTGATTAAACATTTCTTATTATGAAAATAATTGAAGAAGGGTATATAGGCATATGTTTATAGGTATACATGGATAGAGGGTGCAGCTTGAATTTGATGGGAAGGGATGGTACTTAAGGGGTGAAGTTAAAAGGTGAGAGAGGACAGTGGCAAGAAGATATGGGGAGAGACAGGGTAGGGCAAACTGTGTCATGTAGAAGAGGCAAGGGTAAGTATTTGCAGCGGAGGGGAAGAACAGGAAGGCAAAAAGGTAAAAGCATATTCTCATTGAAGTTGGCTCAAGGAGAGAATCACATACATACTAAATGGAATATCTTACCCTCACACACTCTCCTGAGTGGGGAAAAGGGGGATGAGAGGGGGGATGATGGAGGGGAGGGCATTCTGGGGGGAGGGGAGGTTGGAAGTACCCACTTTCAAAGAGGGACAGGATCAAAGTAGGGAATGGACCAAGTGGGAGGTGAGATGGGTGGGAGGGAAATATAAGCAGCCTTTTACAATATATCTACTATGGTAATATTTTGCATAGTTATACATGTGCAACACATACTGAATTGCTTATCTTCTCAGAGGGAGGGGGTGACAAGGGAGAAAGTGAATAGATCTGAAAATCGAAGCTTTAAAATTAAATGTTTCATAAGATGTACAGGCATTGGGGCACAGAGATTCACCTTGCCCTAATGACAAAGTCGAAGGGGGTATGGGAGAAGATATGGGAGAGAGCATATGGGATAAGGGGATATCCTGTGGGACTGCTATTCTGGGGTAGTAGGTAGGGAAAAATGGGGAAAAATTTGTACCTCAAAGTCTGGTGGAAATGAATGGTGTAAACCAGAAGTTAATAAAGCATTTGTAAAAAAAAATAAAAAAAATAAAGGTGTTTGTCTCTCTTTTGAAACTTCCTTCAATTACTTCTCTCTGAAAGGTAAAATGTAATAGGTTGCAAAATGATAAGTTTCTCAAGTTTTGTTTGCTTCCAAACAGAAGGAAACTGGACCTTCTCCCCACCTCTTCCCCTACCAGAAAAAAGACAGCTCGGTGGCACAATGAGTAAAGTGCCAGCCTGGAGTCAGGACAACTTATCTTCCTGATTTCAAATCTAGCCTTAGAAGCTTGATAGCTGTGTGACCCTGGACACTTAATCCTGTTTGCCTCAGTTTCATTATCTGTAAAATGAACTACTTGGCAAGCCAATCCAGTATTTTTGCCAAGAAAACAACAAATGGGGTCATGAAGATTCAGATACAACAGAATCAACCAAACAACCACTTCCAAAAGACCTAGTGGGATAGAATGCTCACCGCCTTTGAGAAGTAGATTGCACCTTTAAGTTACTATCTAATGTGTTTATACATAGCTTGAAAATTTAAAAGGGTTTATTCTGATTTCCTATCTACAAAATACATTTCAATTTTCTCTGTGGGTAAGAATATGAGTGATTGGCATGAAGGCAAAAAATCTATCTTTGATCCCTGAAGCAACAACAAGTAAAAACTTACAAAGAAAGCTGAGGGGGTGTTTTATTGTTGAAGGTTTTTTTTTTTGTTGTTGTTGTTAATTCAAATAGATTGCATTTTCCCCCTTCTTCCCCCACCCCCATCTGCTTTTTGTCATTGCATTTGTTTCTGCCAGTGGCAACACAATGTGGTAGAAAGACAGCCAGTCTCACAATCAGAAAAACCTGACTAAAAAACCTGCTCTGATAAGTACTGACTTTGTGACCCTGAGCAAGTCAATTACCCTCTTGCTGCCCCAGATATTTAAGTTTAAGTTGCCAAACTAGTACTGACTTGCACTGGTAAAGGGAGTTTCTTGATTGACAGTTTTCTATACGAGTGACATCACAGATCCAGTCCCCCCATCAAAAAATATTGGTGCTGTATTAGTAAACAAAGACATGATATTTTGCACCAATATAAAGTTTTCAAAGAGTTTTATGTGTATGTATATCTATACATCTATACATATATAGACATGTGTGTATATCAATATTTAAATATCTCATGAACCTCTACAAGGCCGCTAGAATGGTTATCACACTCATTTTACAGAAGAGGAAACTGAGGCAAAGTTAAGTGACTTATGCAAGGTTATAATCTTGGGGTGGGAGTGGGAGCAGAATTTGAACCTAGGTTTTCCTGGATCAAAGTGGAACTTGCTATTCATATTTCATCCTGCCTTTCAATCCAGATGGTGACACAGAGTCATAGACAAATGATATGAACTATGGGAATGCCATAGAATCTGCCAACAGAGGATTGGGCCAAATATTTCTAAGAAGAGCTGGAGACTATTGAACCTGCCAAAGCTCAATGCTTGCAGAGGCAGTGGGGAGATCTGTGCCGTCTCACAGTTTTTTGTTTTTTTTTTTTGGTGGAATTCATTAATGGAGAAGATATACTTTTTAAGGAGTTCTGCGTGGGCTCATAATATCACAGAATGTAGACCTGGAAATTACCTGGTCTAATACCTTCTGTTTGGAGGTGAGAAAATTGAGGCCCAGGAGAGGAGAAGTCCCACCTGTAGCAAGGAGAGGTTAGGTTTGAAATCAGGTTTTCTAATTCCAAGCCCCATTCTTATTGAACTCATTATAGTGGCTGGTACATATTAGTGTTCAATAGATATTTTCTGATTGATAATCATTCAGTAATGATTAGATTGAAACCACACTCTTGCTTCCAGAAAACATAAAGATAAAGCCTGGTTCATTTTTAAACAGATGAAAGGTTCTAAAATAATGAAAATAGAACCCACTTACTCTGGAATAAACAAAGACCCTTCCTCCTTCAAAACTGCTCAGCTTTTGTACTTACAGTAAATTAAGAAAACTAGTGTGAGGATTATTAATAGTTCTAGATAAGCATGTTTTTTTTCCCTAAAGGAATCGCATCGTGTTGTTGATGTTGTCAATAAACCTTCTTATGTGGTTGTTCATCACCATTTGTTCAAAACTTCTGGTACTAAACACGAGGTAAATGGGATCTGCCATGGAATTCTTTCTTTCTTTCCTTTTTTCTGTCCTTATTTTTTTTTTCCCGATCAACTACAAAGAAGTTTTCTAGCATCTGTTGAGCTCAGCTAGTAAGCACAATTTATAAAACAGTGAATGACTAACCCCTGTAACCATTTTAATGACCCTAAAATAAAGTGCTTAGAGCAACATCTGTCCCAGCAGCTGGGTTCTCTGCATGAGTGGGCAGAGCGACACATTGGGACAAATTCTGTTCTCCCTTTTGACAGAAACAATTGCAGCAGATCATTTTTATCGTAATCAATTTAGGTACAGTTTCTTGGAAACCATCTGTGTAGCGCTCATAGATTGTGCTTAAGAATTTAAATGTGTATATTTTTGGTTGCTTGATGGAGCATCTGCTAATGACCACATAAGTTCCACTTTTTATGCAGAAAGCTGTTTCCTTGTAAAGGGATTAGTAGAATGACTACTTGATTTTATCCTTTTAACTACCCAATAAGCTTCTATAGCTTGAATGACATCCGCCACTGAGTGTAAGTTGCAGAATTAATTGTTTTTCTTTTTTTCAAACTGGAATTGAAATTTTAAGAATAACAAAGCATTATTGGGACTTAAATTTATATGTATATATTTATGTACATATGTATGTATTTCTATCTCCAGCTCATAATTTAAATTAAAATGTTTTTATGGGCTATTATAAAGCAAGGAAAACCTTAGCTTTTTGATAACTTAAAAATGCTTCCTAGTTTTCAAGCTTTTTAATAGGCATTATTTTATTAACATGATAAATCAAACGGTTTAAACATACCCGACTTCCTTTCATTTCCAGAACAATTTTTACAATTATCCAAAAGATAACTGTTTTCGGAAGATACTAAAAATTGGGGGTGAGGTGGGGGGTGTGAAGTGGAGAGAGTCAAGTCAAATGGATAAAGGATTTATCTCCAGAATATTGATCGCTTCATTATATAAGAGGGAAAAGAGAAACAAAAGTCCCCTGAGTTGTTACTAACTAGGATAGCATAATATGATCCTTAAATTTCTTCAAAATTCCTCCCATAGGCTTCTAATGCAGCATCACTGAGATGACTTTGGAGGCAAAAATGACATGCAAGGTTTTCATGCATTGCATAAAAATGTGACTTTTCACCATTCCTCCTGAGGGGCATGATTTAATACTTCTCATTTTAAAGGCTTTGAATAACCAAAGAGAAACCACCAACCAAAGAAAGACACACATCCCCCAGGTGCCCATATACACAAGTACATGCCTAAAAGATCCAAATCAAAATTTTGTGAGATTGCTACTTGATTATGCCTTGAAGTTTTAAAAGATAGTAATGTAGTGGAGAGTGCTCTCTACTTGTAATCAGAAGACCTGAGTTCAAATCCAACTCTGCCAATTATGATCTGGGTCCCTTTGGGCAAATCATTTAATCTCTCTGGGACTAAAGTTCCTTTTCAACAAAACCAGAGGATTAGATGAGGTGGAATCTTGAATTCCCTTCCAGCCCTAGAACTATGATCTTATGATCAAAGAAATGTTCTAGCTCTAAACCTATGGTCCTAAATATACATTCCCTACATCTTAAATTACTAAATATTATCTAGTTGTTCATTTGTTTCTGTCATGTCTGACTCTTCATGATCCCATTTGGAGTTTTTCTGCAAAGATACTGGAGTGGCTTGACATTTTCTTTTCCAGATATTTTCCTCATCTTTACAGATGAGGAAACTCATCAGAGTTAAACTAGTATGTGTCTGAGGTCAGATTTGAACTCAGGAAGATGAGTTTTCCAGATTCACACTCTATCCACTGTGCCACTTACTTACCTCTAAACATTTTCTTTGTTTGTTTTAATTTCTTTGGTTTATGGGTTGCCATATCAAGGAATTCATCACCTGGTGGCCAGTGTCCTAATGATGACCTTTCCATCTTTAGCTAGGCTGTTTCTCAGGAAAAAGACACAGTATTAGAAATTATTCCAGCATGGTAAAACCTACTAAATCTTATGCTCAAATTGTAGTCTTCTAGTTGGTCAATCAACAAGCATTTATTAAATGATTACTATGATCCTAAGATTGTGTTAAGTGCTAGGGATACAAAGAAAGGAAGATAAACTCTCTCCCTTGTCTCAAGGAGCTTATATTCTAAAAGCATCTAAACAACAATGTATATATGAGATCCATCCATAGCAGATGGTCGTACCAGAGGAAAGGCACTAGCATTTGGGGGGCTGGAGGGAGAGGGTTGGAACCCATGGTCTCTCTCCTGCCTCAGGGAGACATTAGAATAATTCTTTACAGAAGATTTTTATATTGAGATGTAATGACACAGAAGCTTCAAATTGGAATGGACCTTGAAGGCTGCCTCATTCAAATGATCTCTGAGCAGGAAATCCCTTAACATTTATGAAATAAAGTGATTTAGTCTCTGCTTGAAGACCTCCAGTAATGGGAAACTTATTCCTATACTAGGTTCTCCATTCTTCTTTGCAACAGTTCTATTTTTTTAGGATGTGTGTGTGTGTGTGTGTGTGTGTGTGTGGTTATGTGTGTGTGTATGTGTGTGTGCATGTGTGATATTATCTCTCATTTTGACTATATGATCTGCATAGACTTTCTAAGTCTTACAATAACCCAGAGTAGATATAGGGTAGGAAGAGAGAGTAGGTTATAGGTATTATGATCCCCATTTCACAAATGAGAAAATTGAGACTTGGAGAGAGGCTAAATGCCTTACTCCAAGTGATATAGGTGAATGGAAGAAACAGAGCTCCAATTTTACTTCCAGACCCAATTCAATTCCTTCCCCTTTGCACTATGCTGCCTAATGACCCAAATATATTCCCAGTAAACATAAGGATTGTAGGGTGATAGGTTTAGAACTATAAGAAATATTTGAGATGATCAAATCTAGATTTTTTGATTTTACAGATTAGAAATCTGTAAAAAAGAGGTTAACTGAGTGACCTACCATCCCACAGGGAGTTATTCACAGGTCAATGGAATGAATTCAAGTCCCTTGACACCAACACTTTCTACTGCACAACTTGGCTCAGCTGTAACAGGACATCAGTACTTCTGACTGGATTTCTTCTGTGACCAAAGTCATATGTTTATAAAACAAAGATAAGGGTATAATTTATTTTAATAATGTGTAAGGGATCCTTACCATCAATCATCTGTTATTAATACTGGTTGCATGGCTCTGTTCTAATCAGTGTACACCTAATTTGAAATGAGCTCTGAGTACCTGCAGTTTCCTCACAGTAGGGAATTCTTGGTGTGGGAACTCCCTATATCAAAACTGACTGCAAATCATTCATCCCTTAGTAGAAAACAAGCTTTAGGGAATTGTTTAAAACACATAGCTGTTAAATGACTTGTCCAGGATAATAAATCAATGAATATCAAAGGTGGGATTTGAACCTATATATTCCTGACTCCAAGTTCCACTGATTTATTCATTCTAGAGATTCTTAATATTAATAATAACTGTATTTCACTACAGTGATAGAATTAGAAAAATCCTATGGCTACAGAGGGTTAAGAAGAATTAAAATTTTGGAGCAACATTTCAAGTGAGCTAATGGATAGAGATATTTTAGTACTCTTTGGGAAAGATTAGCAGAAGCAATTGATTATAAGTTCTGAAAATGGCAGAAGGTGAGATTATTTAACACATGTGCCATTTTTGGCTCTCTAGTATATACACCCAAACCATCAATCAGTTAAATTCAGTACAAGCTTAATTATATCAAAGAATTTGGTCCTATGATGCTATGTGCTGGAAGTTGGCCAGACTATTAGAAACGTCATTTCAATAATACCCTTTGATGCCATCTGTAAGAATAACACCAAACAGACTTAATGCAGATGAACATAATACAAAACAAAACTGCAGCCAAAAAGGAATGTAAGTTGGGGGAAAATGAAAAAAAAATTGGAAATATAAGAAAGAGGAGATGAAAAATAATAAGAGAATCCAACAGTGGAAAACATGAAGGTTTGTTTAGCTTAACATAGACGTTACTGCTTCTTACCTGCTTTTGTGGTCAGTATTTATCAAAGAAAGTTTTGGTTACTCTAAATTCTATTTTCAAATTCTAGGATAATGAAATCCATCACCCTGAGGAAAATGCTTTGTTGATCTTAGAAAATTAGGAATTATTGTTTTGAAATGCAATGTAGTCAAGAATTATGTGATAAAAGAACAGAAGGAAAGATAGATAGATAGATAGATAGATAGATAGATAGATAGATAGATAGATAGATAGATAGACTTTTCCACTTCAGTAGAAATACATTGTCTTCCAAGCAAGGCAGGTGATAATCCTGTTTTTCCGTGTCCTGATTGAACAACATATGAAATGTTTTATTTATATCTGGGCACCCTCTTGTAGTAATGACACTGACCAGCTGAGGAGTGTGCAGAGTGGACCAACCAGGTGGTGTTAGGCCTTGAAACCATGCCATGTGAAAAATTGTTGAGAAGAAGAAGCAACAAATAATATCTGTCTAGATATTTGAGCTGTGGTCACATGTAAGAGAGAGTTTAAAGTTATTCTGATTGACTCCAGAAAGTAAAACTAAGACCAATGTATAAAAGTTCCACTGTAGCAGGTATTAGGAAGTTTTGGTTCATTTTTCTTGGGGGTGGGGGGAAGAAAGGAGGAGGGGAAACTGACCTGTGATTTTATGGATTTAGAGGACCCATATTTGATGATAAGGAAGAATATTGCCTCTTCTGCAAATTATTGCCTTTTATTATTGTTATCATTGTTGTTATTTTGAGAGTTACCTGGGGCACTGAGAATTTGAGTGATTTTCTAAGGGTCAATTTATCTTAGATGTAGAACTTGAACCTTCATCTTTCTAGCTCTGAGGTCAGCTTTTTTTATCTGCTCTGTAATATTGTCTCTCTTATTTGTAAAATTATCATTATGTAAAAGGTGGAACTGGATGAATTCAGAAGGAATAGGTTCTTTTTTTCTATTAACTTATTTATTTTTAGTTTTCAACATTCACTTCCACAAGATTTTTGAGTTGCAAATTTTCTCCACATCTCTTACCTCCCCCATTCCAAGATGACATGGCTTCTGATTACCCCTTCCCTTAACCTATCCTCTTCTCTTTTATTTTCCTGTAGGGCAAGATAGATTTCTATACCCCATTGCCTACATAATTTATTTCCCAGTTGGATGTAAAAAACAATTTTTGACAATTGTTTTTAAAACTTTGAGTTTTGCATTTTCTCCCTTCCCCCTCTACACCCACCCTCATTAAGAAAACAAGCACTCTCTCAACTCACCTGGGTGGCAGGAGCAGGTGAAACAGCGGCAGCATGCTCTACAGGAAGTTCTCAGCTCCCAGGTATGGGTCTCTGGGCTTCCTGCCTCAGAAGAGAAGTAGCAGGCACCAGGGAAAGGTGAAGAGCTTCCCCAAAGATGAACCAACCAAGCCCATCCACCTGACAGCCTTTCTGGCCTATAAGGTCAGCATGACCCATATCATGCGAGAGGTGGACAGCCCTGGCTCCAAGGTCAACAAGAAGGAAGTCGTGGAGGCCATCACCATTGTGGAGACACCCCCCCACCATGGTCATCGTAGGCATCGTGGGCTACATGCAGACCCCCCCCGCCCCAGGGTCCTCGAAGCTTCAAAAACCATCTTTGCTGAGCACATCAGTGATGAGTGTAAGAGGCCATTCTAGACCATGGAGGAGAAGAAAGCTTTCATGAGACCACTCAAAAAGACTGTGTTGTGAAAGACTAAGCTGCCTAGTGTTTGCAGACCAATGTAGAGCTGGTGGATAAAATAAATTTTTCAGAACTGTCAAAAAAAAAAGAAAACAAGCAATTGTGTATAGATTACACATGTGTAGTCATGCAAAAAACTTCTATAGAAGTCATGTTGTAAAAGACTATCTACATTTCCCTCCATCCTATCCCCCCTCCATTTACTCTATTCTCTCCTGCCTCAGCACCAGAAAAGAGATCTCCACAATCCCCCTCTGACTTGTCATTCAATCCCACCACTGTCTTTGGGCTGAGAGCTCTAAAAGCAGCCACTGCCACTGATGCTGCCCCTGCCTGGAAGTGGGCCTGGACCATGCTCCTCCATCACCCATTTTTTTTTCCTACAGATTTTTCCTACTGACTTTCTAAGTTGTCATTGGTGTTTCCGGGTTGAGGAGTCTGGAAACCACCACAGCTGACAGTGATTCAATGCCCTGAGGCCTGCTCTGATCCAGTCTGTGAAGAAGTGGCACCAGGGTAGACTGTGTTCTTCTGTCAGACTTGTGCAACAGAACTTTTCTGTCAACCTCCTAGGTTCTCTTGAGCTGGAAATTTGTTTCACTCTGTCATTTTGTGTGTTCTGCTGCTCTAGAATTTGTTTAGAGTCATTTTTTATAGGTATTTGGAAGGGTTTGGGGGAGATCTCAAGGAAATCCCTACTTTTACTCCTCTGTCTTGGCTCCACCTGGCAGTGGGTTCTTCTTAAATGTTGTCCTTGAACCAGAGGCTAAATAATCACTTCTCAATAACACCAGAGTAGGCTTTTATTCTGGTATAAGTTGAACTACTTAGCCTGTTTAGACTCTGTATTTATGGTGGTCTATGGAAAATGTTGGAATTAGAGCTTTCCTGAAATCTTTATTTCTGGGTACACATGAACAAAATTGTGTGTTATCTTCACCATACATTTGTAGACACATTGCAGAGATGCTCAAAAAAGGAAAAGTTGATGACTATATGACCTTTTGTCCCACTGCACTCCTGTAAACAACTGGGAATTTAATTTTACTTTTTTCTATTAATCTCATTCTTTCCTAAATATGTCTGCACTCTTCTTGAAACTACACTAAAATGTTGTTATATGGAAAACTTTGTCTTATATAAACAACAATTTATCTTGAGTATCTGGACCATAGACCTATTGGTAAAACATCAGGGAGATCCCAATAAATGATAAAGCATGAGTCCTTTAGTCTTGTGTTTAAGGCCTTCCCAACTTGACTACAATCTACTTTACTTACCTTACTCCTCTTTTATCCACTCTTCTTTCTAGTCAAATAAGAATATTCACCACTGCCAGAACTCATCTTGCCCTTTCTCATCACTGTATATTTCCATAGGTCTTAAATCATGACTAAAATATTGCCTTTAAATATTTTAGTCTTTCAAAGGCTTCACTTAGGTGCCACCTCACTCTATGAATCCTCTATCTCTCCTCTCCAATCAGATCCTTCATTTGTTGTCTCCCCCCAGAACATTTTATATTGACTATTGCCCTTCCCACAGTCTACTTCTGTCATTTAAAATGTATTATCTCCCTTTTGTGTTTTTTTTTTAATTCTTAGAATAGCATCTTGCATATAGTAAGGATTTAATATCTACTGAATTGAATTGAACCATCATTAATGACAATAATAACTATTATTTATAGAGTGCTTTGGGACTTCTAGGTAGTATAGTGGATAGCGTACCAGGCCTAGAGTCATGAAGAATCATCTTCCTGAGTTCAAGTCAGATACTTAGTATATGCGTGACCTTGGGCACATATGTTAACCCTGTTTGCCTCAGTTTCCTCATCTGTAAAATAAACTGGTGATGGAAAAGGCAAATCACTCCTGTATCTTTGCCAAAAAAAACCAAATGGCATCATGAAAAGTTGGAGAGGACTAAAATGACTGAAAAACAACATTGAGTTTTGCAAGGTGTTTTACAGAAATTATCTCATTTGATCCTCCCAACAGCTCCTTGCAAGGTATATTATTTTTAACCTTGTTTTACAGATGAGGTAAGAGAGTCTGAGAATGGTCAAGTGATTAGGCTAAGGTCAGACAACTAGTAAATTTCTAAAGTAGGATTCTAATTTAAGTTTTTTCTGACTCCTAGTCTGAGAGCTATATCCACTAGACCACTTAGCTAGAAGTGAAGAAGTCTGTAACCACTGATTTCAGATCATACTTTAAGTGACAGTAAGCTCATGTAAAGAAATTATTGTGTCATTGTTTAGGTACTTTTTTTTCCCTTTTCAGGGATCCATCCATATTTACAATATGTTCTCAATTGATAAACATAATGCCCAGAAGCTATATGGCAAAGAGTTTTATAATTTCCATTTCCTCCCAATATTATGTGAATTTTAGTCACAGTCACATGCCAGAGAAATTCTGTAGACAGACTGCAGGGCAGTCAGTCAGTCAGTCAATAAGCTTTTATTTAGCACTTAATACATGTCAGACACTTTGCTAAGTGCTGAGGGTACAAAAAAGGGTAAAAGACAGTTCCTGTACTGAAGAAACTTACAGTCTAATGAAGAAGAAAACATACAAATAACTACACAGAAACAAGCTAAATAGAGGACAAATTGGAGATAAACTGACAGAAGGAAGGCATTAGAATTTAAAGGGATCAAGTCTCCAGAGTACATAATGCCATCACTTGAAAATGTTTCTCCCAAATCTCAAACAAGAATCCCCCCACCAAAAAAAAAAGAGACTAGCACTATAGGGATTAATTTTTAAAACTAGTTATTTAGAATTCAAAAGAGTGAAGTATACATGTAAATTGAAACAACCAATACTGTATCTCAACTGATGAACATTTTGCTTAAATCCTGGCTATAAAAGTGTAGTTGGATTAAGTGCCAAGCCTTCCTAAAATAACAATAATGTTAAATCCATGCACATGCACGATATTCCATGAGTAGTTTTGCACTAACAAAGATGATATCTGGAAGCCTTGAATAATACAGTCTGATATAGGCTCTATGCTGTCATTTTTTTCCCTTTAAGTATGTATCACACATAAGAGGCACATAAAATGCTGGAGCTGCAGACTTTGGGTCTATTCAAATCAAGCCTCTGATACTGACATTCTAGGATCATGGATAGGTCAGGTAACCTCTTAGTTCATCCAGGCAAACTCTATAGAATAGAGATAGATACCAATTTATGAAGATATAAGATATACACATTTGTGCACATTTCAAGGCACGTAGTATTGGGGGGAAAGAGGTAGAATAGTCATGTAGCAAGAGCTATGGATAAGATGTTACAAAATAAAGGTTCAGAATGTTGGAATTACTAGATAAGGAATTGAAACCTCTGTGGGTCTCAGTTTCCTCATTTGCAAATTAAGGTTGTTGAATTAATGACTAGCTCCAGATCTGTGGTCGTGTGACTTAGAATGTTCAAAGACCTATAGGAAGGCCTTCATCTGAGTAAATAATTTATGGAAGGACATTGGCAAAAATTGCATAAAATTAGAAGGCACAGATGGCTTATGAGGTTATCCTGGAGGGACTTACCACAGAAATAGATCTTCTATTAAAGAACCTATCTTGAAACAAAGGGTTGAGGAAGGATTGTTCTGGGGAGGATTTGAAGTCATAGGATCAGGAGCTCAATCTTGGTTCTACTATGTCCTACCTCTAAGTGACCTTGGGTAAGTCATATGTCATATTTGGATCATGTTTATCCCATCTCCAAAGTGAGGGATTTGGACAAGAAATATACAAGGTTTTAGTAAGTTGACACTATGATTAGCTCATAAGAATGAAAAACTCTTACTTGCTTATTTTTTTTGTTTGTTTTTGGGGGATTTTATTTTGTTGTTGTTTGATTAATAATATATAAGAGAGATATTGTAGGGACAGCTAGATGGCCCAGTGGATAGAGCATTGACCCTATAGTGAGGGGGACATAAATTCCAATATAGTCTCAGATACTTCCTAGCTATATGACCCTGGGAAAGTCACTTCACACCTATTGCTGGGGGGGGGGGGGATTATGGCGTACTGAATAGAGTAATGGTCTTAAAGTCAAAAAGACCTGGGTTCAAGGGGGCAGCTAGGTAGCACAGTTAATAGAGCACCAGCCCTGGAGTTAGGAGGACCTGAGTTCAAATTGGACCTCAGACTCTTAATATTTACTAGCTGTGTGACCTTGGTTAAGTCACTTAACCCCAATTGCCCTGTCTTCCCTGTCCAAAAAGACAAAAGAAAGACCTGGGTTCAAATTCCACCCCTGACACAATGTAGCTAATTGTCCATGGGCAAGCCAGATGAATTCTCAATGCAGTGCCCCAAGCAATTCTGTAACATTTCAAGTTAGAGAATAGTTGCTACTCTGTTCTGGTGGATGGTCCAGGATGGGGAACTCCTTACACTGATCAAACAAAGGCCCAGACAAAAACAACAACAACAAAACAATCATAGGATCATTGCTTTAGAAATAGATTTAGACCTTATAGGTCATCTAGTCCAATCTCTTCATTTTATAAGGAAACTAAGACCAGGATGGCTTAAATGAGTTGTTCAAGCTCACACAGATAGTAAGAGGCAAAACTGGTATGTAACCCCCAGGTCCTATGTTTTTTGCTTATATATTTGCATACTTTCACTTGTCAATGGAAAGGAAAATAATATTAAAAAAAACAAAACAACTAGTTATTTCTTTTCCAAAACATCAAAAAATATTCTAATTTAATAATGTGGGCCCACCTTGTTGAATACTTATGGCAAACCTTTCCTTCCTTAGCAGGCCTTTTGCTCGGCCCAAACTTAAATCCTTTTCAGTTTAGTAGGACCAGGTAGATCTTATCCTTTGCTGATATAGCCCTTGAAAAAATGAGAGCTGTGCTAATTTATCAATAAAGTAACATGATGCAATAAAATATTGGGGACCAAACTCTCACAACAAAGGGTTAGCCACTATAAGGAGTTATCATGGGGCATTATCACCAGGACATCTAGGTGCTATAGAAGATAGATCATTGGGCCTGTAGTCGCAAAGAACTGAATTCAAATATGACCTCAGTCATTTACTAGCTATATGACCCTGGGCAAGTCACTTAACCTCTGTTTCCTCATCTGTAAAAAAGGAGTTAATAAAACTTTACCCCCTGAATATTTTGTAAGAATGAAAGTAAATATTTGTAAATCACTTAGAGCAGCATCTAGTACACAGCAGGTACAATATAAATCAGCTACTTTTTTCTATCATCATTATCTTTATATTTTTATTATCATCACAAGCTCTCAGGAACTTCCAGTCACCTGCTGCATAAATAGAATCCTTGGTACCTGAGTTGGAAGCAGTTTGAGTAATGATTTAGTCTAATACCCTTATTTTACTGACAAGTAAACTGAGCCCCAAGAGGAGAAATTGTATGCCCACGTTCACACAACTCATTACTTTTATTTTATGAACTTAAAATAGAAGATTCTCACTGACTATTTCCACTGAACTACAGAAGTTCTTTGAACTTCCTAAGTATCCAGGGATATATCTAAGTATCTTCATGGCTCTAGCTTCTTTCACGGTCTGCAAGTAGAGTTACATATGTATCAAAGGAAAATTTTTCTCTACCATTTTTTGTCCCTCTTCCCCCCCATCCCACTGCAGTCATAGGGGATTCCTTATTGAACGTCAGTGCTTGTAAGCAGAGAAAACATATTATGATGATGGGAAGACAGCAAGGTTGCTTAGTTAAGACGTCAGAGTTTGAATTCTTGTTCCCATGTTTAACAGATTGTGACCCTGGAAAAGTCCCATATTGTTACTAAATTGCTAATCTATAAAGTGGAAATAATGATCCTTTACTCCCTATCTCACAGGTTTACCTTGAGGGAAGTGCTGTGTAAACCCTAAAGGGCTGCAATATCCTTGAGGATGTGATGAAGTCAGGGAAAGTAAATTATGCTTGTCATCTAACGGATTAGGCATGCCAGCAATATTAGGGTAAAAAGGACAAAAAAAGGAAATTTATCACAGAATCATCTAGATCTAAAAGGGATTCTAGAAATCTAGTCTAACACTCATTTTATATAGGAGAAAACTGAGGTCTAATAATGTTAATAATATCACCCAAGGCCACAGAGAAAGATGCAGCATCCATAGTTATCATGCCCCAACCATCCTCCTCCACCTCCACCACACACACGTTAAAAGCCATGGTGAGAATCACTATATAGCCTTAGATGTTCACTTTCCAGGGAATGAATACCAAACGTATTTTTAGAGACCTCTTTAGTGGTTAAGCATACTGATTATTTGTCTGTGGTTTTGCTTTACAAAACAAACAAACAAACAAAAAAAACCCTCCACCAAACATAGATTTGGAGGATGTTGTGCAGTGAGGTAGTGACCACATTGTCATGTGGTTGAGATCAGAGCAAGAGAAAATGATGAGTGCCGTAAGGTTGAAAAGAGGAGGGCCGGGGGAGGGGGCAGAGAGCCAAAGTCCTCAGCATCCCAGCAAGCTTCTGTTCCCACTGCATGATGGAATTGTGTTTCAAGATATTTGATGCACTAACAATGTCTGTAATCTCATACAGGCAACCCACAGGGTGATCCCCAGAGAGAGTCAATTTGCTTTGTGTTGACAGGGTGGTAAAGGCCCTTTGGGGACTTCAGAGTTATGGCTAATAGATGAAGAAAATAAAGTTGTGTGTGTGTGTGTGTGTGTGTGTGTGTGTGTGTGTGTGTGTGTGTATGAGAGAGGGGGGGAGAGAGAGAAAGAGAGAGAGAGAGAGAGAGAGAGAGAGAGAGAGAGAGAGAGAGAAGAAGAAGAAGAAGAAGAAGAAGAAGAAGAAGAAGAAGAAGAAGAAGAAGAAGAAGAATAAGAAGAAGAAGAAGAAGAAGAAGAAGGAGAAGGAGAAGGAGAAGGAGAAGGAGAAGAAGAAGAAGGAGAAGGAGAAGGAGAAGAAGAAGAAGAAGAAGAAGAAGAAGAAGAAGAAGAAGAAGAAGAAGAAGAAGAAGAAGGAAGAGGAGGAGGAGAAAGAGAAGGAGGAGGAAAAAGAGAAGTAGAGGAGGAGGAGACTGAAAGGGAGAGACAGAGAGGAAGGGAGGAGTGGGAAAGGAAATAAGAGAGGGAAAGGGAAGAGAAGGAGAGAGACACCTTTAGGACTCTTTCCTAGAAGGTTGCTGGGCCTGTTATATCCGGCTTTATGCTTATTCTTCTTGCCTGCCATTTTATTTTAATGCTGATGTTATCTCCAACTGCAGAGCACTGATGATACGTTCCTATATATAGAATCATCACTGGGATCATCATCATCACTGAAATTTATTTAGTTCTTTAAAGTTGGCAAAGAACTTCAGATGAATAATTTCATTTTGAGTCTTGCAATAATCCTATGGAACTGGAACCATCGTTTTTCTAAAGGAGGAGATGGTAGAGTGGAAAGATCACAGGGTTTTCAATCAAAGGACCTGGGTTTACATTTTGATTTTGTCACTTCCTAGCTGAGGCAAGTCACTTTCTCATTTGCAAAACTGAAGGGGCTGGGCTAGATAACCACTTAGGTCCCTTCAAACTCTGAATCTGTGATACTGTGATCCCTGCATTCATACACTCTTCTTGCTGGCTGACTGGAGTTTGGGGGCTAGGGAATGAAAAAAAAAGATGTGACAGGACACAGCTGCCAGAGCAGATGGGTGCCACATCAGTCTCCAAGAGAAAGGAATGCCAGGACCAGCACTGGCTGCAGGCTTCTCCAGGCTGAAGCCAGTCACTGACTTTGCTCACCTTGTTTCATGATGGCTATGGCCAGATGAGGTTGGATCTTCCTGCCAGTATGAGAGGAGAAGCTGAGAAGGTGACCTGCTGGAGAGCTACATCCTGGGTCCATTCTTTGTGTTACAGATTCCAGGCTTAGAGTTTCTCAAGAATATCTGCCTTCTTGTGTAGCAAATTAAACACTGAGGAGATACTTCTTTGTCTGCTTGAAGAACAGTGTCAGAGGTCAATGAGGAAAATTCAAATTTCAAATTGTAGTTTTCCCAGAATTACTATTTCAGGGTGGGGGGGAGGGGAAACAAATGGTCTTAAATGGTTTAAGAGAGCAGAAGGTTCACAAACTTTACTTAAAATTACTGATTATGTTCTAGTTACATATATATGTTTACATATGTGGATATGTATATATTTAGTATGCATATATGGACAAACACATTCTGTTAATATATAATGTGGTTGAGCAAATGGAAGCTAGTGACTTTATGAGAAATCAAGATGCTGTTAAGCAGATCCAAACAAACAAAAGATTAGAAGGCAATGTGAAATATCTCATGGGAAAAACCACTGACCTGGAGAATAGATCCAGGAGACACAATTTAAAAATTATTGGACTACCTGAAAGCCATGATCAAGGAAAGAACCTAGAAATCACCCTTCAAGAAATTCTCAAGGAAAACTGCCTGATGTTTTAGATCCAGAGGGCAAAATAGAGGTTGAAAGAATCCACCAATCACCTCCTGAAAAAGATCCCAAAAAGAAAACTCCCAGAAATATTATAGCCAGGTTCCAGAGTCCCCAGATCAAGGAGAAAATACTACAAGCAGCCAGGAAGAAACAATTTCAATATTGTGGAAACACAATCAGAATAGCCCAGGACCTGGCAGCTTCTACACTGAGGGATCAAAGGGCATGGAATATGATATCCCAGAGGGCAAAAGAACTGGGAATGAACCCAAGGGTCACCTACCCAGCAAAACTGAGTATTTTGTTTCAGGGGAAAATATGGTCATTCAGTGGAATAGAGGACTTTCAAGCATTCTTGAGGAAAAAACCAGAGTTGAGTAGAAAATTTGACATCCAGACACAAGAAGGAAGAGATGCCTGAGAAGGTAATCAGGGAAAAGAAATCAAAAGGAACTTATCAAAGTTGAACTATTTACATTCCTATAAGGAAAAGCAATAACTGTGACTGATGATATCTTTCTCACTATGAAAATAATGGAAGAAGGGTGTGTGGTCATATGAGTACATATGTGAATGTGTGTGTATATGGTTACAGTTATATATGGATAGAGGGCATAGGTTGAATTTGTTGGGAAGGGAGGATACTCAAGGGATGAAATTATGAGGTGAGAGAGAAAGTGGCAAGAGGAGATGGGGAGAGACAGGGTAGGGTAAACTATCTCATGTAGAAGAAGCAAGGGGAAGTGGTTGCAAAGGAGGGGGAGAATAAGGAAGGCTAAAAAGACAAAACCACATTCCCATTGAATTTGGTTCAGGGAGAAAATGACATACATACTAAATGGGATATCTCAACCTGCAGCAGGATAGGGGGAAGGGGGATGAGAGGAGGGATGATGGATGGGAGGGCATCCTTGGGGGAGGGGAGGTTGGAAGTACCCACTATAGAAGAGGGACAGGATCATGTAGGGAATGGACCAGGTGGGGGTGGGATGAGTGGGAGGGAATTATAAGCAGCCTTGTACAATATATCTACTATGATAATGTTTTGCTTAGCTAGACATGTACAACATATACTGAATTACTTATCTCCCAAGAGGGAATGGGTGACAAGGGAGGAAGGAAATGGATCTGAAATTTGAGGTCATAACATTAAATATTTCAAATATATATAAATACTATTATTAATACTCTTTTGCTTGTAATAGGAGATAAGATGTGCAGGCATTGGGATGCAAAGACTCACCTTCCTCTAATGGAAAAGTCGATGGGGGTATGGGAGAAGGTATGGGAGAGAGCAGATTGGAGGAAGCGATATCTTGTGGGACTACTATTCTGGGAGGTTGGGTAGGGGAATAATGGGGGGAAAATGATTGTAACTCAAAATATGGCGGAAATGAATGATGTAAAACAGAAGTTAATAAAGCATTTGTTTAAAAAAAATAAAAAAATATATAATGTGGTTAAGAATAAAATATAGCTACATATATGTACACATGTTTATGTACACACATATGTTGTATAGACATGCATGTGCATGCATATATAGATAAATGTAGACAAAGATATAGATGTCATTTAATTCTGTTTGCCTCAGTTCCCTCATCTGTAAAATGAACTGGAGAAAGAAATTGCAAACCACTGCAGGATGGCTCCCACAAAGAAAGGTGGAGAGAAGAAGAAGGGATATTCTATCATCAATACGGTTGTGACCAGAGAGTATACCATCAACATTCACAAGAGGATTCATGGAGTAGTCTTCAAAAAGCAAGCTGGGGGGAGGCAGGGGTCGGCTAGGTGGCACAGTGACTAGAGCACCAGTCCTGGGGTCATGAGGACCTGAGTTCAAATTTAACCTCATACACAACACAAAACTAGCCATGTGACCTTGGGCAAGTCACTTAACCCCAATTACCCTGCCATCCCCCTTCCAAAAAGAAAACAAAAACAAAAACAACAAAAAAACAAAAAGTGAGCTCCTCGGGCTTTAAACAAAATCCACAGATTTGCCATGAAAGAAATGGGAACTCCAGACGTAGGCATTGACACCAGACTCAACAATGCTGTTGGGCCAAAGGAATAAGGAACATCCCATACCATATAGGTTTGTCCAGGAAATGCATTGAGGATGAAGATACACCAAAAAAGCTGTATATGTTGGTTACTCATGTGCCTGTCACCACATTCAAAAGCTTACAGACAGACAATGTGGATGAAAACTAAATTGAACTTCATTTAAATAACGTTATAAAATGTCAAAAAAAAAGACTTTTGGGACATCCTGTATAATAGATAATATTTTTATCTCATTCTTCTCACCATTGAAATAATGACTAGACAAATCAGTATCTTTCTCCTGTTCCTTTATTTTTAATATTCTGTAGATACATAGAAGGATGGAATAGCTGCTTTTTATAATTAATTAAAATATTGGAATGTAAGCTCCTTTTCTATGGGCTCAATAAAAGCATCATGAGATTATCTCTAGTAGGAAAATGGACAAAGAGAATGACATGTACTTCATTTTGATTGCCACATGGTTTTAATTTCTTTTGCCATATTCTAAAAAGATTTTGTTTATCATAAATTGGAAACTGTATTTGGAATGATGACATATACAAAACATTATGCTTGAGTATTTTATTGATACTATTAAGTCTAGGAGATTGTGGATAACAGTTCCTTTCCATGATAAAAATCTATTTCTACTTCAGTTTGTTTGAATTTTCAAGGATATTTTGAGGACTACATTTCTGTTGGGGAACTTGTTGTCTCTTATTTTAGGAAAAATATTTTTTTTCTTGACCAGGTGCCATATCTTGGTAGGTATTCAATATGTGGCTAATTTTTTACAGACTGCAGTGATATATTATTGCATCACTTCTAGCACTTGTAGAATTTATATTGATTAATAAGTCTGGTCAATAATTCAAGTAAACATTTATTAAGTGCCTACTATATGCTAGGTACTGTGCTAAGAGAATCACCCATTTGTAATGTCTGCTGGTTACAGTTAGTTCTAGAATTACATAATAATCTCTTCTCCAAATCCTCATAACCTAGTCATTTATGCAATATTTCTTTGTTTACATGCTGCACATATGGATGTCATCCATTGTGGGGGGGAAGGGCTTATGATTCTATTCTTTCATAATCATTGTTTCAAAAATTCCATCCAGAGGTAAATCACTTTTTGCTATATTCAACAAATCCAATGAGATACTATTATTGTCAGTCTTATATTTTTGGGATGTGATATCTGCTTGTTTCATAAATATTTCTGTAAGTTTTAAACTTGTTTATCTTGTTAATTCTCTTTCTGTCTCTGTCTCTGTCTCTGTCTCTCTCTCTCTCTCTCTCTCTCTCTCACACACACACACACACACACACACACACACGCATCCATATCTTTCTATAAATCTTCCACCAAAGAAACACTTGATTGTAAACTGAGAAGTATTTTGGGTTTTTTTGGTTGTTCCTTAACATTTCACAGATCCCCATGTAGCACTTAAGTTATCTGTCTTCTATCACTCTAATGGGATCCTAGGTATGAAAGGGACCTTGGGAACCATCTAGCCCAACTCCCATCAATTACAAATGAGTACAATGAAGCTCAATCAGTTTATGACTTGTCTAGGGTCACACAGGAAGTAGTTTTGGTCCCAGATCCACTGATTCCAGAATCTGTGCTCATTGCACTGTATACATGTATCAGTACATCAATCAATAAATATTTTTATGAACCTACTATGTACTAGCCATTTGACTCTCTCATCTTCTTTTTAGAGCCTTGATAATGTTATTTATACCACTTCTTAAATACACGCCATCACTGGGATTATTATATATTTTAGGCAATTGACATTCTTTATGAATCTTTCTGAAGTCATGATGCTCCATAATTCACAGTCACAGAAAATCACTAAAGCATATTGGTGTCAAAAGAAGAAATTTTGTGATTGGGGAGAGTCATATGGAATTCTTTAAAGTGTTACACATTTTTCCAAATATGATCTAGATTGTTTTCCTCCTCTTATTCAATTCTGGACCCAGTTCATTGTCACCTCTCTTCGAATGACAAAAATCATGCAACAAACAATTTTTAATCCAGAGACACAATGAAACAACTTCTTCTATGTCATCCAACCAATGGGAAAATTTATGTTTTTCTTGAAAATTGCTAGTAAAAACATTTTTTTTCTTAAATAGCAGACAGGAGGGCACTATCTCCAATGTTTTAATAGTTTGGAGATGATAATCCAATTCTCAGTATTTATTGATATTTGGGTTGGTGCCACTGCTCATAAGAAATAAGTATTCATGATTAGCTCTCAGCTGAAGCAGATGGCAAGTACTTTAGAAATTTGATTTGCCTCTGACACCCTCTTTCAGGGTGTGTGAGAGAACCAGTTTTATTGCTTCAGTGTTGATCAGAACACAGGTAAAATGTAATGTTCAATTTTGATACAAAAGCTTGGCAGCTGTCACCTATGAGCAGAAGGCCATCTGGGCATGGGGGTCTGCTGTAGGCAACTGGTCCATGTCAATATGCTCTGCCCCTCACTGCAGGTCTGGTCATTTCCTCTACTTCTCCTGAGTCCCCAGTGACTTCATCAAATTACTTAGAGAGGGAAGTGATTAGCTCTGTGCTTTATAGCATATTCTGTGGCCTGGCTTGTCCAGGTATTATTTTGAAAGTCCCCATATCTCTTAGGCCACTCATAAAACTCCAGAAATAATAAAGATTAAATGTTGTAAAAGTACCCAGTAGGTAAGCAGAATATATGGCTATTACATTTCAAGGTTTTGCTATATTAGACTTTGTCCCATTGCAAATAGAATTGACCTAGAGAATTCAAAGTTTGGAAACTGAAGAAGGGCTTGCAAGACCAAATTATCAAATATTTATTGCATGTCTTTTATGGATAAAGTCTTATGTTAAGTGCCAGGGAAGCAAAGAAATAGAAAACCCATTCCTGGACTGTAAGGACTTGATTTTTTTATAGTTGTTATTCAGTTGTGTCTGACTTTCCATGACCCCATTCGGAATTTTCTTGTCAGTGATACTAGAGTGGTTTCTCCAACTCATTTTACAGATGTGTAAACTGAGGCAAACAGGTATAAGTGACTTGCCCAGGATCACATAGCTAGTAAGTGCCTGAGATCACATTTGAACTTAGGTCCTCCTGACTCCAAGGCCATCCTTCTATCCACTGTGCTACCTAGTTGCCCTAAGGCCTTGATAGGTTAATAGAAAAAATGAGTCACAAACACATGAAACAACAACAATAATAAAAGAATTAATCACTATTTCAAAACAATAGAAGAAGCACCACAATGTAGCATAATCCTAAATGGATGCTATAGACAATTTCTCTAAGAGTTCAGAGGAGAGAATGTGGGATATAGAAGAAAGAGCACTTTATTTAGAGTTAATCAACAAATATTTACCTTTGAGATCTTATGGCTGACATAATGCTAGGAATAGAAAGACAAAAGTAAAACTAGGGATCCTGAGAGGTGCAAGTGAAGACAGGAATTGTAGGCATGGAACAAGGAAAGTTTAAAAGTATAGAGAAAGGCTATAGAGTGTCTTGTGGGAGGAACATCTTTGAATGGTGTATATGGAGGGGAATAATGTATAATAAGGCTGGATGATAGGTCAGCTGGGCAAAGTTACAAAAGGCTTTAAATACAAAAAAAAAATGAGATTGTTTTATTTGTTCACAGAGTCAACAGAGAACAATTGGAATTTATTGAGTAGTCAATAATTCAACAAATATCATGCCTACTGTGTTATAGGCATTGTGCTAAGCACTGGAGATTCAAGGAGAGGGAAAAAAATAGTCCCTACCCTCATAGTCCCGACATCACTCTACAGTGAGGGAAAGAGTAGGCAAACAGCTATGTACAAACACGATATAAATAGGATTAATTGAAAACAATCAACAGATGGATAGGACTAAATTTATTTTTGCTTTTTTTTTTTTTTGGAGGGCAATTGGGGTTAAGTGACTTGCCCAAGGTCACACGGCTAGTCTTTGTGTTAAGTGTCTGAGGCCAAATTTGAACTCAGGTCCTCTTGACTCCAGGGTGGGTGCTCTATTCACTGTGCCAACTAGCCACCCCGGAAAGGACTAAAATTAAGAGGATTTGAGAAAGGTGGTGATAGGTAGTAATCGGTGTTTATTAAACTGAGGTGTGGAATGGTCAGGCCTGAACTTTAGGAAGAACACTTTAATACATGAGTGGAATATGAGACATGTGTGGAAGACAAAGCAGCTAGCAGGCTATTGGAATAATGTACACATTAGTTGATGAGGTCCTGCACCAAAGGGATGGCATTTTCAGAAGAAGAAAGGATAATGAATGAAAGATGTTATGAAAGTAACATTGACAGGCCTTGGCGATAGATTGGACAAAGGAATGAGAGAGAGAGAGAGAGAGAGAGAGAGAGAGAGAGAGAGAGAGAGAGAGAGAGGAGAGAGAGAGAGAGAGAGAGTGAGTCAAGGATGTTAATTAGGTTGTGAACTTGTGTAACTGGGCAAAATTAGCAGAGGAATTAAAAAGAGAGTAAGGTTTCAGGAGATCAATAATGAACTTAGTTTTAGACATCTTGAGTTTAAGATATCTCCAAGACATACAGCTTCAGATATCTAATAGTCTGGAAATATTAGACTAGACATCAGCAGAAAGCTTAGGGCTAGGATCAGGTGCAGGTTTACAGCCTCCAGGCCACATGTGGCCTTCTAGGTAGGTCCTAGTGTACGGCCTTTTGATTGAGTTCAGATTCTACAGAACAAATCCTTTTATTAAGAGGATTCGTTCGGTGAAGTTTGGATTCAGTCAAAGGGCTACATTTGAGGATTTAGAGGGCCACAAGTGACCTCAAGCTACAAGTGGAGAAAGAATGAAAATTGGAAACTATTTTAATAGTTGGGGGGGGGGAGCTTATGAAGGCTGGAACAATGGTTATGGCTATGTGAGTGAAAAGGAGATGGATGGATAGTATGTTGTAGAAGTAGGGTAAAACAAACTAACGAATGTTCAGACAACCTTGCATGGAATCCTGGCCCGGTTACTTACTACTTGAGGAATTTTACTGGATGACTTTATCTCTAGAGCAAGAGTTCTCACCTTTTCTTTTCTTTTCTGTCATATACTTTTTGGCAATGGGTGAATCCTATTGACTCTATTTTCAGAATAATGCTTGTTACCTACATTCATAAATGAAGAAAATGTTAAATTTCATTTTGAGGTTAGTAAAAATAAAGATATAATCTTTTCTTCCCGTCCAAGTCCACAGGTCTGTCCCCTTCCCCGATATCAATCAATGGACAACTTTGGTATAGGTAGCCCACAGGTTAAGAACTCATGTTCTTCTTTACCTCTAAAAATGTGGTATTTTGAGTAAATGATCTCTTAGGTCCTTTCCATTTCAAACCTCTTTGGGAATGAATAGGGAGTGAACATAAAACAGGGAATGAGTTTTTACTTGAAGTTTCATGGCTTCTCTTGTTCTTGTATACATTTTTATCAGCATTAGGTTTGGGTCCTGGATTTTCTTAGTTCTCCACAATTACTAACTATAGGTCATGCAGATAACCTTTGCAAAGCACCATATAACTTTCATTTTGGGGTCCTTAAGCTGGAAACATGTCTCCCCTCATTCTCCAGTGAACTGATGTTCCTATAAAATGGTGGCAACTGTATTAAAATACCTAGGCCATTTGGGGTCTAATGTTTGTTAACACCATCTTCACTCTTCTTAAAACTTAATGAATGACCACTGAGTGATAACCATGGGAAAGACACTAAAACCTTGATTGGAAGTCTGTGTGTGACCTGACAGAAAGTTATTGTAGGCTTCCTCTTAAGATGGATAGATCATGGCCTGCTAGTAGAAGTAGTGGAAAGAGCACTGGGCATAGTCTCTAGACTTGGGTTCAAATCTTGATTTGAAATTTACTAGCTGTAACATTCACGCAAAGTCACTTAACATCTCTGAGCCTCAGTTTCTTTAGCTCTTAGATGGGACCCAGTCCTTGTGTTAGCTGCCTCACCAGGCAATTGAATAAAACATTTTGGAAACCTTACTAATGCTTTAATATATGAATTGTCAGTCTTGGTTTTAGACAGGTAAATGGTAGCCTGACCAGGAGGGGGCATGCACGGTCAAAAAATAAAGGGAGGTCATAAAAATTGCCCAAGTTTGTTACATGATAGAGTTTATAAAGAAGTCCATCTCCTATTCTCAGAAGTAACTGACCGCATAGGTGGGTGTGTATTTGTTTGTGTTAATGCAGAACCCTGGTCTGCATCTTTCTCATGAAAGCAGCCCAATATAACTATTTCTCAATAATCCTCACTAACCAGGGGGAGGGGAAGGAAACAGTGGCATGGATGATCTAAAACAGGAAGCAATTTTTTAAAATGTATATTTATCTTTGGAAAGCAGCAGATTTTGTTAAGGCAGGTTCCCCTTCCTGTTTTGTGTAGGCTAATGTTAAAATTAGTTTACATTCTCTTTATACCCCAACCAGCAGGGAAAAGCAGCTCGGGAGTTGTCAGGGGAAAACTTGATGGCTGACACTTCTGGGCTGCCTCCCAGAAATCTCTCCTGCCTCTGTCTCAGGAACTGCTACCTTTAGTTACTCCTATGTGTTAAGGCAGTGAAGGTCCATTTTACAATGCACATCTTGTCTTTGGGAAAAGTCCAGTAACATATCTGGACCTATTGACGTGTTGGTAACTGTGGAGTTTCAGCTACCTATCAGCGCTTTGGGCCGTTAAGACAAAGTTTTGTTGACGTCTGGGGTAAGGGAAAGGGGGCTTGAGAATTTGAGAACCTCAGTTCTTATTTACTTATTTTCTCCTCACTTAGTATGGGAGTTCCTTGAGGACAGGCAGTGTTTTGTTTTATTTTTCCATTTTTTTCTCCTTCTTAGGGTATGGAAGATGTTATAGTTGGGAGAAATATTTATATATTTTATATATTGTTCTTCATTCTCAAATAGGACCAAAATGGTATCACTATGTTTGAGTCAAAGTACGGTGTATCTTACTGTAGCTCTACCACAGGTCAGACACAAATAGTTCATAGGAACATTTGGACTGGAGATGTCTAAATTTGTGCATCTCACATTTCTTTTGAGCTACTGTAATTCTGCTTTGCTCAAGGAGCAGAGCACCTTTTTTGATGTGGGTATACCATGTTGGATGGTCATGTGCCAGGGTCTCCCATGTCTTACAATTCAATCCAAAGCTCTTCAGAGAAACCTTGATAGTGTCTCTTTTTCTGACCCCCATGTGAGGGCTTGACTTGTGTGAGTTCTCCATAAAATAAGTCTTTTAGGAAAACATGAATATATACTTTATATACACACATATGTATATACATATATGTATGTATATATGTGAATATGCATAACTATGAATATAGAATACAAATAAAATTAATAATGTTTATTCTCTATATAGGAATGTACAATAAATAGTATATAGTTAAAAGAGCCCCAGGAAGTTTAAATGCCTTGTTTAAGGAATACAAAGGAATAAATATATGTATATCTCATATACATATATGTTTATATATATTTATGTATACATGTGACTTACCTGCACATATATGTATGTGTACATGTATGTGTTGTACATAGAATTTCCTTCCTTTAAAATGAAAATGTTGGAATAAGTGATCTCTTAAGGCTTCTTCCAGATCAAAAATTCTGTGCTACAGAATCACTTAAAGTCAGAATTAAAAACAAGCTTCTTCCTTGACTTGTTGCTGAACAAAGTTTCTTCTGCAACATAACCTGATAAGTGTTAATACAAGTCCTGATTGGAAGAACTTCATGAGGAGAAAACACTAACTATCATGTCAGCGCAGTCCCCTTTTGGATAATCTGAATTCTTAAAATTTTTTCCAGACTATGAGCCTCAATTTGCCTCCTTTTGGCTTCCACCAGTCAGCCCTAGTTTAGCCCTCTGGCACTTAGAAGGATAAAGCTAATCTCTCTTCAGTGTGATACCCCTTCAAATATTTCAAGCAGCCATCCTCCCAGGTCCCAAGTCTTCCCTTTGGATGCTAAAATATAACAGTTTCTTTCCATTTGACCCCATGTGGCATGATCACATAGCTATTCACTTGGGGATCATATCCAGGATAGGGTACAGAAAGGTGGGATGGAGTTTACATAGTGTAGGACACATAAGGTTGAATAACACTTTGAATATCGGTTAGTAAAATCCCTTTGATCATAAATCATTTGTCCCATAAATATTTTTTTGGTTGTTCAATTGATCTCATAAGGTTTTCTTGACAAAGATACTGGGGTGGTTTGCCCTTTCCTCCTACAGCTCATTTTACAGATTTAGAAACTGAAGCAAAAAGGATGAAGTGACTTGCCCAGGGTCACACAGCTATTAATTGTCTGAGACCAGGTATGGACTCTGGAAAATAAGTCTTCCTCACTTGAAGCCCACCACTTTTTCCACTGGTCCCCTTATGATAAATACTCACTCCACCTTCCAAGTATACCCCTCCCTGGATAAGTTGATCCCTTCAGATTTCGTCACCAATCAGCCAAGTCAGCCTAGCATGCTCAATATCTATCTCCCTCCCTCAGCCTCCTCTCACCTCTAATTGGAAGGCTGGAGGGTAGAGTCTTCAAGTCCTTGCAGAGCTTTTCTTTATAAAGGGCAGCATTTGTACTTTGAGCTCCCTCTACTTTCCATCTACAGCAACGTGGTCTTCCCCCTCTTTCCTCTTTCTTTCAAACCCTCTTCATGCATGGTCTACTTACATTAGATTGTAAGCTCCTTGAGAAGAGAGATGATCTTTCTTTTTCTCATTTGTATCCCCAACATGTAACACACTGCCTGGCACATAGTAGGGACTTAATGAATGTTCATTGAGTTGAATTTATAAACACTGTTCATGGAGGTTATAGAGTAGGAAAGTATAGACACTATGTCCACAAATGACTATACTAGAAAGTAGAATGTATATAGTTGTAGAACAATGTAGTACAAACTATATTAACTTACGGCCATTTTCCTATCAGGAGATCCATTGAAGAGGACCTTGTGGAAAAGCTGACATTTGAGCTGAGCCACTAGATAGGCCCCTGCTGCTGAATCAGCCACTAAATGTGTGCTTATGTGAAGTGCAATCTAACAAGTTCCCAACAGCTTTTCACTGATGGGAAAAGGGAAAAGAAGCCAAGAAATGCATTCTTTGTTAACATAGTAGAGAGCTTTGGCAGGGATGGTGGGAGGGTTACGCTCATGAAAAGTCTAATCTAAAATGAGAAGCACTGGGTATTGTGGAGGAAAAAAAAGAGAGAGTTTTTCTTTTTTTTAAAGGGAGGTGTGTAAGGTGAAGTCTCAGGGGTCAGGCTAGTCTCTCTGTTGCTACCTGATATCCACCACGGTATGGTAGATTGCAATCTGTTCTAGGCATCAAAAGAAATTGGTTCTAGTCCCAACTCCCATCACCTACTAATTGTGTTACGTTGTACAGGTTCAGTCTAAGAAGACTCTGACACTCAGTTTGCTAAACTACAAAATGGTGAAGGTTGTAATAACCACTAAACCTACTTTCTGCCCAGTACTACTATCAGTAGTAAATGAGAGAGAAAAGGCATGGCAAAGTGCTTTGGGATGATAAACTGTGACGAGATGCTGTTTATCATCATCATCATCAAAAGGTGGACTTTTCAGTCTGGGGAAGATTAAAGAGATTTGAAGTTAGAATCATCAGGCTTTAGTCCAAATAGTAGTTTCTACACTTACCAGTTGTGTGATCATGGACAATTCAGTTCAGATCATGGACAAAATAATTTTCTAAGCCTCAGTTTCCTCAGCTGTAAAATGGGTATAATAATATATATTCTAATACTTGTCATTGTTTTTGTAAGGAAAGATATTTTTAAATCTTAAAACACTATATAAAATAAGTTATTATGATTCATAATGTCCTTCACCCTCCATTCCCCACCAAAGAGTCTAATCTCTCTCTGAATCAGAATGTAAGTCAAACTTGAGTCCTAAGTTTTTCCTCTTCTAAAGACAGGTAACAACTGCCATTTGCATAGTTGTTGGTGGGAAGGGATAGGGAGGAGGAGAATGGAGGATGTGCGGAAAATTATTGTGCAGAACAACCTCACTGGAAAGCTTTGCGATTGTCTCTGCCTCTGTTCATTTGCAGCTAGTCTGGCTAAGGGTCATTAGCTTAATGAGCTATTGTATTTTTTTCCCTTTCTCTCTAAAAAGTCTGCTGAAACATCCTCCCAAGAGCCAAATGAGGAGATGAAGAAATAAGCAGCAGCTGATGGCAAAGGGAGCTTCGAGCCAGAGACTCCTTTAGTCCAGGAGCTGTCATCTCTAGGGGACCAAGCAAGGCCTTCTACACAATGGGGGACTAACGGCTCAGCAGATGATGCCTGAAAGCATAAAAGGCAGGGTCTGCCAGGGTTTCTCTTGAAAAGGAAGGCCGGATCCCATGATGCAGGGAAAGGATATCAGTAAGGCATCTTAAGTAAAGACATGTGGTCATTACCTTGTATTAACAATTCTGTGCTAATTAGGGAAACTAATAATGAGATGAAAAAGTGGGATATATTTGCTCAAAATAAGATTTAAAATCTGAAAGATTAAATTAAGTTAAATCACAAAATAAACGAATTAAGAATGTTTACAGATTTATATTTTTGGAAAAAAAAGTAATTGCTGAAAATCATTAATCATGTTACTTTCAAGAGTTCTTAAACAATCAATTCATTCCTTGTCTTGCTCCTTCCCCCACCCACTTTAACTTTTCTACAGGACCATACTTGAAATACCCAAATAATCTATCTAGTATTTAGAGCAGGCTAGAGGAAGTGAATTTTGGGGGATATTGGAAAAATCCAAAAGCAGAAACTTAAGACTCCATGTAGAATATTTAGAAGGAGGGAACCTGTGGCCATGAGACCACACATGACCCACTCATGATTTAGCTAGAGGAAGGTGGTAAGACCATTGCCAATACCATCATGGTCAAATGCCATCTACAGTATTATTATGTCCAATCCTGGATACCACATTTTAGGAAGGATATTGACAAGCTGAAACAAATCCAGAGAAGTGCAAATCGAGGAGGATGAGGGGAATTCAAAATTCCTTTATAAACAGTATATTTGACAGAACTTGGGGTCCTTCACTTGGAAAAGCCAATGCTGATAGTACAATTAATATGGTGTGTATTATTAATATTAGTATATTAATAATGGTATGATAAGTCTTACAATATCTGAAGCACAGCCATAAGTCAAAGGGGTTAGATTTAGTCTTCTTGACCTAGAAGAAGGAATATGCACAAATGTGTAAGCTAATGAGTAGGCTGATTTTTGTTTTTATATAAGAAAGATCTAATGATGAGAGCTTTTCAAAAATTCAAGGTGCCATCACAATAGGTACTGGATCACCCATTAACAGTGCACTGAAAGTATCACAAGGGAGATTCATGCTTCTGGTTGAGGTCAGACTGTAATATCTTTTGGGTTCTATAAACCTCTAGATTCCTATAATTCTAGGCTTAAACAAATATCAAAATAATTTTAAGTCATCAGATTCAAGAAGATAGTGATTGCAGAAAAGAGTTGAGGAAAGGGGGATAGTGAAGTGATACTGAGTCTTTAAGTCAGGCAATAAAAAGATAATCTACTCTTAGATTAATAACCTCCATGACTCATATTTTCCTTCACAACCTTGTGAAGTAGGTCATATGAGTATTAGCCTATCCTGTATATATACTAATAATAGATGATTTCTATACCTTGTGTTAAAGTTTACTAAGCTCTTTCCAAGCATGATTGTATTTTATGCTTAGAGAACTCTATGAGATAGTTTGTTCAATTATTATCCCCATTTTAGAGATGATTAAACTGAAGCTTGCAGAGCTAAATCGAATTTACATAGCAAATAACCATCAGAGCCCTGACACAGACCTTGGAGGCCTCAGTCAAAAGGCAGCATAGGGCAGTAGAATGATCCCTGGATGTGGAGTCAGGGAAGTTGTGTTCAAATTATACCTTTGTCATGTATTGCCTATGTGACTTTGAACAAGTCATTCAAATTCTCTGGGCCTCAGATTCCTTATCTGTAAAATGACTTGGGTTGGACGAGAGGACTTCAAGGTCCCTTCCAGCTCTGATTCTGAGAACCTATTTTCTTGTAGTTCCAAATCCAGTTCTCTTTCTGCTATACCACAAGTACCTAAGATGACTATTCCTAACTAGTGCTGCTATTGTGCAAAAATACTATGTTCTGTGGGGAAGATTAAAAAGACTTGAGACATTTTGTAGCAAGGTGGAGAAGTAGATAGGGCAGTGGACCTGCGTTCAAATGTAGCTTCAGATACTTACTAGATGAGGGACCCTGAAAAGTTATGTAACTGATATCTCCCTCGGTTTTCTCATCTGAAAAATGGGAACAATAATAGTATCTACCATATGGCCTGTTGTGAGGAACAAATGAGATGATATTTATAACATGCTTAAGTACCACATAGTAGGTGCTTAAAAATACTTTTTTTCCTTCCTTTCCCAAGGCAGGGGAGTTGGATTGAAGCTCTCAAGATTTCCCTGGGTTACTGCAAAAGGCACTACAGAATGAGTTAAAAAGCCTAGTACTAGACCAGCTTCTGACACTAAGTCGCTATATGACCCTGTCCAAGAATCTTTCCCTCTCTGAGGTCCAGGTTCATCTGATTTAACACTGTATCATTTCTGCTGATTTCCAAATGGAGTTGCAAACCATAGATATGAATGCTAGTTAAAAACCCCAAAAATGTACTTCTATTCTTTGCAGGACTATTGAACATTATTCTCCTCACACTCCACATTCTAATCAGCTTGCTATTCTGCTAAATTATTTTCTACCTCTCACCTTCACATCTCTGCATGGTCTGTCCCCGTGCAGTGAATATGCTTTCAGCTCTCCTCAGTGTTTTAGAATTCTTGCCTCTGCATGGTCTGTCCCCGTGCATTGAATATACTTTCAGCTCACCTCAGTGTTTTAGAATTCTTAGCTTCCTTCAAATCTCAACTCCTGTGCCATCTCCTGTGGGAAGAGTTCCTGATGGTATCTACCTGTGCCCACCTACCTACTATTAGTACCCTCTTCCCCTTCCTCATAGAACCAAGAATATAGTTATCCTTCTAGGAGATAACATCCTCTCAATAGATTGTATACTTCTATACAGCAGGAATAGTTTTCTGTTTTGTTTTCATATTCCCAGCACCTAATGTAATATAACACATAGTAGGGGATTAATGAGCACTTTTTGGAGTGGATTTCTAAATAGTGAAAGCTAGAGACATACAGAAAGATCACTAATTTGGTTTCATTTGAAGGAATATTTTTCCATTTAGGAAATAAAAAGACAATAGCACAAGGACTTTGGGTGACATTGACTTTGATACAATGGAAACTTAATGCATGAAGTTTATTATGGGATAACAAAAATTTGCCATCTGTCTAGAGTCAGTAACCCAGAGCTATAAAAGAAGAGGAGGAATCTATTATTGAAGTTTCTATCCAGTCCTCAAAACAGGAAACTCCTTGAGGGATGATACATCACTGATAGGTTAGATTTGTACAGCAGAACTTATAGCTAGAATAGATAGCGGTTTACCGTGTGGTTTTTGAGAGACACCATTATCGAAAATCTTCCCAAAGCTCCCATATCTGAAATCTGTTCAAGTAAAAAACTAAATTTTCCTTCACTAGAAAAAATGTTTAAATGCAAATAAATTACATAGAAGAAATATTATGATAAATAATATAAAGCTACAACAATAATAATAATTATTATATAATGCCTACAATGTATGCACTGTGTTAAGAGCTTTTCAAATATCTCATTTGATCTTCATAATTATTCTCATTTTATAAATGAGGAAAATAGAGATCAAGTTACTTAGCCAGAGTCATATAGCTAGTGAGTGTCAGAAGTCAGATTATAACTCAGATCTTCCAGACTCCAGGCCTGGAAATCTATCCACATTGCCAATTAATTTTCTCATACATTTGTAGGGGTGGGGAATCTGCATCCTTGAGACTACATGTGGCCTTCTATGTCCTTGGATACAGTCTTTTGATTAAGTCCAAGTTTTTTTTTTTTCATTTAAACAAATGCTTTATTAACTTCTGTTTTACATCATTCATTTCTGCCAGATTGTGAGTTACAATCATTTTCCCCACCCTGTTTTCCCCTATCCACCTTCCCAGAATAGCAGTCCCTCAAGATATCACCTCCTCCAATCTGTTCTCTCCCATATCATCTCCCATACCCCCTTCAACTTTTCCATTAGAGGAAGGTGAATCTTTGTGACCCAATGCCTGTACATCTTATTTCCCAATTACAAGCAAAAGAGTATTAATAATAGTATTTATATATATTTGAAATATTTAATCTTAAGACCTCGAATTTCAGATCCATTTCCTTCCTCCCTTTTCACCCATTCCCTCTGGGGGGATAAGTAATTCAGTATATGTTGTACATATCTAGCTATGCAAAACATTATTATAGTAGATGTATTGTACAAGGCTGCTTATAATTCCCTCCCACTCATCCCATCCCCCACCTGGTCCATTCCCTACTTGATCCTGTCCCTTTTCTATAGTGGGTACTTCCAACCTCCCCTCCCCCCAAGGATGCCCTCCCATCCATCATCCCTCCTCTCATCCCCCTTCCCCCTATTTTGCTGCAGGTTGAGATATCCCATTTAGTATGTATGTCATTCTCTCCCTGAACCAAATTTAATGAGAATGTGGTTTTGCCTTTTTTCCTTCCTATTCATGCCCTCCCTTGCAGCCACTTCGCCTTGCTTCTTCTACATGAGAGAGTTTACCCTACCCTGTCTCTCCCCATCTCTTCTTGCCACTTACCTCTCTCACCTCAAAATTTCAACCCTTGAGTATTCTCCCTTCCCAACAAATTCAACCTATGCCCTCTATCCATATATAACTGTAAGCATACACACACACATTCACATATATATTCATATGACCACACACCCTTCTTCCATTATTTTCATAGTGAGAAAGATATCATACGTCACAGTTATTGCTTTTCCATATAGGAATGTAAATAGTTCAACATTGATAAGTTCCTTTTAATTTCTTTTCCCTGATTACCTTCTCAGGCATCTCTTGCTTCTGGTGTCTGGATGTCAAATTTTCTATTCAATTCTGGTTTTTTCCTCAAGAATGCTTGAAAGTCCTCTATTCCGCTGAATGACCATATTTTCCCCTGAAACAAAATACTCAGTTTTGCTGGGTAGGTGACCCTTGGGTTCATTCCCAGTTCTTTTGCCCTCTGGAATATCATATTCCATGCCCTTCGATCCCTCAGTGTAGAAGCTGCCAGGTCCTGGCTATTCTGATTGTGTTTCCACAATATTGAAATTGTTTCTTCCTGGCTGCTTGTAGTATTTTCTCCTTGATCTGGGGATTCTGGAACCTGGCTATAATATTCCTGGGAGTTTTCTTTTTGGGATCTTTTTCAGGAGGTGATCGGTGGATTCTTTCAACCTCTATTTTGCCCTCTGGATCTAAAACATCAGGGCAGTTTTCCTTGAGAATTTCTTGAAGGGTGATTTCTAGGTTATTTCTTTGATCATGGCTTTCAGGTAGTCCAATAATTTTTAAATTGTCTCTCCTGGATCTATTTTCCAGGTCAGTGGTTTTTCCCATGAGATATTTCACATTGCCCTCTAATCTTTCATTTGTTTCTATCTGCTTAACAGCATCTTGATTTCTCATAAAGTCATTAGCTTCCATTTGCTCCAGTCTAACTCTGAAGGAATGAATCTCCTCAGTGAACTTTTGACATTCTTTTTTCCATCTGGCAAAATCAACTTTTTAAGGCATTCTTCTCCTCATTGCCCTTTTGGGCCTTCTTTGCCATTTGAGTTAGTCTATTTTTTTAAGGTGTTGTTTTCCTCAGTCAGGCTGTTGAACCTCATTTCATACTTTTCCTGCATCCTTCTCATTTCCCTTTCCAATTTTTCCTCCTCTTCTCTTATTTGATTTTTAACGTCCTTCTTAAGGTCCTCTATGGCCTGTACCCCACTCATGTTTTCCCCTGAGCCTTTTGGAGCAGGACTTCTGACCTCACAGTCCTCTTCCCCTATGCTTCGACCCTCTTTGCCCCCAAAGTAGGAGTCTAGGGTTGCCTTTTTCTGTTTAATTTGTTTCCTTTGCCTTGGCATGTTGCCACTTAATTACTTGACTTTTGGGCTTGTTGCCACACTATGGCCTGGTCCCAGATAGGGGAATTTTTGTCCCAAATGTGTGGGGGGGCAACTTCCGTTTCTGGCAAGCTGGAAACCCACCCATGACCTCCACCCCAGATCACAATCCACATCCAGGGAGGTTAAAGCAAGAACGATTACACCCCAAGACTGATCGCTGGATCTCCCTATGGTTTGCAGGTCAGGAGCTGGAGCTGCCTCTGAAAACTACAAAATGGTATGTCTCCTCAGCAGCTTCTAGCTCCCAGGGGAGGAAGCCGACCAGTTCCCCGAATACTGGTCCCAAAGTCCCTAGGGCACTAACCTCTCATTTTGTCCTAGGCATATCTGTGTTGATAATTCTGGAATCGCCCAGCTGCTGGTGTTCTGGGGTCCCTCCAGCCAGCTGCTGGCCCTACTTCCCTGGGGCTAAAACCGCAACTCAGGTGGACCTGTGCTTTGCTCTGCGTGATCTGCGCACTGCACTGCCAGCTCTGCGCTGGTCCTTCCTGCTGGGCTGTCCGCAGTGGGAGGTTAGCTTCTCTGTGTTGTTCTGTGGGTTCTGGGGCTCCAGAAGTTGTTCAGAGTACCCTTTTACATAGTTTGGAGGTAATCTGGGGGCAGAGTGGCTTGGATGTGCTGTTTCTACTCCTCCATCTTGGCTCCACCCCCCTCCAAGTTTTATAGAATTAATATTTTTTATTAAGGTGATTTATTTTGTGAAGTTTGGATTCAGTCAAAGGGACACACTAAAGGACTTAAAGGGCCACATGTGGCATTGAGGCTGCTGGTTTCCTACCCTTGCATTAAAGTATAAGTCATTGGTATCAGATTAAAAAAAATCCTTTATAGATTTTGATAAAATATCAGTGTAGGATAGGGATATGGCTTGTTCTGATTGATTCCAAAGTGCACAGAGTTACCATCAAGGAAAGATTTCAATTCAATATAATGGATCCCTTTCTATTCAAGCTGTCTCAAAGTATCATTGGTTACCTCAAGAGTCAGTTGCTTCCTTATCATGTCAAGCAGAGGCTGGGTTATTATAGGGAGAGATTCTTGCTCAGAATAGATAACCTCCAACACCACTTCTAGTTCTGAAATTTCATGGTTTCTGAGAGAAGACTCTGAGAGCAGAGAGGGTGTTTGGCTTCTAAGGTCTCTTCCAGCTGTGTGTGGTTCTCTGGTGGAGACACCACAAATGAAGGGAAACATCCCCAGATATGTTAAAAGCTAATTTTGCTGACAGCCCCAGTGTGCCTTAAACTGTCTGGGAAGATTCCCCTTCACAATCAGCACTTGCTCCCCTCCTTTTTAGAAAGGGGAGGTGACACCACTCTGGAAGGACAGGGCATATCCTACAAAGATCTCTGAAGGGTAACCCTGTTTCCCTAGGCAACATTTTCTCTCTTTCTGGTTGTAGATCTGGGGCAGGCACCTTGTGCCATATGCTGGTTGTCTATGCCTTCATGATCCTAGCTATATTAATGTGATAATTATAGCCGGTATTTATATATCCTTTCTTCCAAAGAGCTCTTCGTGCTTTGCAAGAATTATTTCTTTCATTCTCACCATAGTGCTCTGGAGCAGAGATTATGGTTCTGTTTTAGATATGGAATTTGGAGAGAAAAAAGGTAGACAGGCACAAGAAAGAAGGAGAACTCACAATTTACTTCAATCAATGGCTCACCCAGGACTAAAACTTGAATCTCCTGCCTCCTAAACTAGGCCTTACTCTCCTAGACTCCCTAATTTCCCCAGTCCCACCAACATAACAGGGAATCATAATTGTTAAACTTGAAGGAACATAAAGAATCTATGTGGCCTAGTACCCTGACTGGAGACATTTGGGGAATTACTATTGCCACTAGTTTCACAGATAAGCCATCTGAGGCCCAAAGAGATTAAATAACTCACCCAATGTCTTATTATTTGGGAGTTGTGGTTCCTACCTCTAAGTGCAATTGGTTCCATTAAGGAAGGTGTTTGTCTTTTCTTATCTTTGTTTTTATCACCATTATCCATTTTAAAATTTAAGCTCCCAGAGTACAAAAAGTACATCTGTTTTCTTGAAATGGCTCACTAACCAGATGAGATCACTTCTTCGGTCAGCACAGTAGTAGCAAGCAGCAATAGGACCATTCCTAGGTAGGTCCTTGATTCTAGAAAGTGGTAGAGCTGACTACATTCATTGTGTGGTTATTACAGCTACATGGGTCTCATATGTTCAAATGATTTAATGAAGGAAAGTGATGCCTCTTGCCAGTGTCTGGACCCTTATGACACAGAAGTTCCTACTATGATTTTGATGCAGGAAAGCCTCTGTGGCATGGGAAGATCAGGGTTGGCTTTCCAGGATCCTTGTAAGCCTTCTTAGTCTATGGATATGTTACTCATTGTCCTTTTTGGTATTTGCCTTCTGGGCACCCATTGACAGGTGCCCAGATGCCTAATGTGCTGTGTTCCTCTTTTCCTATCCCTTGGGCATCTGCAAATTATTAGGTAGCAGAATAGAATGCTGGACCTGCAGTCAGGAAGATCTAAGTTCAAATTTGCCCTCAAACACTTACTTGCTATAAGACCCTGGGCAAGTCACTTAACTTCTGTTTGCCTCCATTTCCTCATGTATAAGAGGGGGATAATAATAGCACATACTTCTCAGGGTTGTTGCGGGGATCAAATGATAAAATAGTTGTAAAGTGCCAGATACTAAGCACTTTATGAATGTTTATGCTTACTATTTTATTATTAATTATTATTATAGTTGGTACATTCCTAGTGGTTGGGCATGATTGATCAATACTTCTGTGTAGAGATGAGTTTGTGATAATCAGGCCTTTCTAATACCGCTTTGGCTTGTCTTTTAAACAGTCTGAGACATTGCTCCATAGATCCCATACTTCATTCCCTTAATGGCAGTGAGGAAGTTCAAATGCATTGGCTATTGGTGAAGGGCAAATCCACAGTTGCACTTATTTATTTCATCATGATACACACTGATGGAGAAGGCACCCAAAATGACATTCAAGCTATTTATTCCAATCCAAAAAAATCCCAATAGAGACTGTTCCTTGTACTACCTTTATTGTTTATTCTGTTATATTAATGGACTTTTAGCTACAATATTATGAAGGTGAAATATTAAGTTAAATGAGAGCCTGCCTTTCCACCAGCTGCTTTGAGTGGTTATCCCGATTTTCTTCCATCCCTTCCCCCCCTTACTTTATCCTTCTTGCCTTTTTGTTCTGTTTTTCTGTTCCCCCATAAATGCAGATGCCTTCTTTTCTCCTTGAATTCTCTTATTTGCTTCACTTTACCTCCTTTTGCTGAATTCTTATTTAATAGCTTTCTGCACAACTCCCAGGAATGTAAATCCTGCTATTTTATCTCATTAATAACCTTTTTCAAAACCCAATCTCCTTTGTCTAATCATATTAAATTAAAAGTAACAGAAAATTTACTTTTGTTAATCTACTTTCCATAATTAACTAACCACTTGCTATTCCCACAGATTGTTCTAATATTTATGCCTTAGGGGGGGAAATGTATTTGTTAATGCTAGACTTTTCCCACAAACCCGGCTTTCTATAATCATCACCACCAACTGAAGCAGCTATTAATTGTTCATATTTGCAAGACACTTCTCTGGACATCCTTTAAAAAAAGTTAAAGAGATATGATTCTTGTGATAGTAGAATGTTACCAACTAAAATAAACAAAGCAGAAAAAGCACTGAAATGGGAAGCAGGTGCCCTTAGTTTAAAGCCCAAATTTCAATCCTAAATTATTCAACAGGGACACTAGACTCATGTTAGGTTGCACAGTGGCTAGAGCCCTGAGCCTGGAGGCATGAAGACTTGAGGCAAATACGACCTTAGATGCTTAGGGCAACTAGTTGGCTTAATGGATAGGGTACCTATCCTGGAGTCAGGAGGATTCATCTTTCTGAGTTCAGTATTTGCTCAGACAATGGGTAAGTCACCTCCATGTTTGCCTCAGTTTCTCCATCTGTAAAATAAACTCAATAAGGAAATGGTAAACCATTTCTTTGCCAAGAAAACTCCAAATGGGGTCATGAAGAGTTGGACAGGACTAAAATGCCTGATTAACAATAACAACAAAAATAGGGTTAATAATACCGTCTAAGCTCATTGTTAGAATAAAATGAGAAGATAAATATAAAGGGCTTAGTACACACTCTGGCACATAGTAGGCTCTATGTACACATTAGTTCAATGATCATCATCATCATTATTTTTGTTGTCATTATTATGCTTGTAGTTACCAAGTTTAGGGGAAGAAAGATAGCCTGAGTCTTCCCTTCTCAAATCAGGAGTCTTTTCTATCATGTAACCTTGGGGCTTCAAGCCAAGGGCTGGGCACCTCAACCCGGCTCCCCACATTATTGCTCCACACCACAAAAATCAGGAAATGGTATAGAAGGGCTGAGATTAAAAAAAAAACCTTCTTTATTCTCTAAGTGATACTTTTGACAAATTTTAAGTCTTACTAGCAGTTTAAATGCCTAAAAAGAGAAAATGAAATAAAAATGGTTTATGCAATTTTAAAGTATTATAATTTATTCAGAACATTTAAGTATAGTGTCATATATATGTATATATGAACATATAAAGAATATATAGACGTTATAAATACTGTGTGTACACAGATATACATAATATAGGTATGAATCTGATCTATGTTTTCTCTGATATAGGGAGTTCCCACTGAGAAAATTTCTCTGTTACTGTAGATTAGCACTTTCTCTCCAATTTATAATCTTAGAGAGTTGCCTCAAGTACCAAGAAATTAAGTGATTTGACCAGAATCAATATATAGCTGAAGGGGGACTTTAATGTTGGTCTTCGTGGCTTGGAGGCCAATTATCTAGCCAATAAAATATGCTCACCCTCATTATTATTTATTATTGTAATTTTTTAAAATTGCAGACTAGGGAAAGACAGGGCCCTTAAGTCTTTGCACTAAAGAGAGCCTGCAGACCTCAGATCCTTAATCTTCCTCTACTGAATGCTACTAGCTGTGTGACCTTGGAGAAATCATTTGGTTTGTCTTTGCCTGAGTCCTCTGCTCTGTTACATGATGGCTTTTCTAGATTACATCTAAGTTTCCTTCCAGCTCTAAATCCTTTGACGTCTTAGGGAGAATTCCAAAAGAGTTCATAAGGTGCAAAGTATGCAAGCTTCTCCAGGAAAAAAAAATCAATTCATAGGAGCATAGACAAAGGTGGAAAGGAATTTAGAGGTTATTTAAGTTCAATTCAAAGTATCAAAGCCTGCCTAACATGGCCTCCCATCCACTTCTACCAACTACCAGCAGTTTATTAGGAAATGTGGATATGACTAATGACTGATAGTAATATTAGACAAGTTGAAAAACCATCACCAAACATCAGGAAGAAGTGAGAAGATGATGGTATGGTTCTTAACACAATGCTTGACACTCAGTTGTGGCTGGTCATCCTTTGTTTTCAAGGAAGACAGGGAATTTGGCAGGTAACACCTTGACTTGCACATGAATTGGATTTAGGTGAGGCAGAGTTGTGCAAAGTCCAGCTTCAGCTTCTCCTCCTGAATTAGCAAAGTCCATTGCCAGGACAAAAGTCACAAAAATACCTGGTGATGACCCAGGGTACAGTGGATGACCTTGACATCTTGAATATCTGACCATGCTCTCACTATTCCACAGCACCCATTTCAACTGTCTTCATTGTTGCTGGAACAAATTGTTTTCATCCACCCATTCCACTAGGGGAAGTCTTCGCATGCTTGGAATAGACATCTCCCTAACTCAATTACAGTTTCAGGCCTGACACATAGTAGGTGCCTACTAAATGGTAGTTGACTACCTTCCTGGTATGTATAAGAACAATGGTACTTAGATCCAATGTATCTAATGCCACTTCTAAGGCATATCTTGAAGAGAGTACAATAAAGTCCTTGCTTTTTCCCTGTAGTATCTGTTTTCTTCACTGTATTCTTTACCTGAGAGACTCTCTACTTAGATTTGTTCTATAAAAGTTCACCAACTCAGTTGAGCCCTCCCCTTCTGGAAACAGATGACCAAGTCAATTAAAAGTTTATTAAGCACCAACTATGTTTTAGGTTCTGGGCTAGGTTTGGGGTAAACAATGACCAGAATAAAAGTTTCTGCCTGCAAGAACCTTTCGTCCTGTTTCCTAACTCAATTCTTTTCTGTTCCCCTGAACTAAACATAAATGTATAATTTTCTCAGAGACTGATCTGTCTCATCCAACAATTTAATTCAGCAACCATTTATTTAGCACCTACTATGTTCAAGGGACTGTGATAATTGCTGGAGACACAAGAAAAAAATATCCCCCCAAATCAAGGAGCTTATATTTTCTTGGTGGATCAGAAATTTTTCTTATATATAAATATGTATGCATATTCAAAGAATATGAGTAATTTGGCTGGAGTATGAAAATACTGAAAACTAGAAGCTTCAAGATAAGTTTTTTTGTTTTTCAGGGTGCCTAGGTGGCACAGTGAATAGAGCTCTGGCCTTTAAGTCAGGAGGACCTGAGTTCAAATCTGATCTCAGACATTTAACACTTACTAGCCCTGTGACCTTTGGCAAGTAGCTTAAACCCAATAGCCCTCTGAAAAACAAAAAACAAAATATAAGATAAGCTTTCTTCTATTTGTATCATTAGATCAGCTAATATTGAGCATTCATAATTCCCTTATGTTGGAGAAAGATGTGGCAAACCACTCCAGAATCTTTGCCAGGCAAATCCGGCCCAGATCCCCCCACCCCCATGAGGTCATGAAAAGTCAGACACGAGTGAAATAACTGAAAAATTCCCTTATGTAGTTATCTCCTTAGCAATTTTCCTCTGTTTTGATTTTTGTTCATAGCTCTAGGCTAAATTTAAGGTCTATTTCTTTGAAAAATTTCTCTGTTCTAATTTCTGATGCTTTGATAGTTTTGAGATACCATTCCTATGATTATTCATTCCCTCCTCCAGTGCAGATTTCACCTCACCCATGTCTTTTCATCCCATATAATTGCTATCTAAAACTTCCCTTAAGTTCTCTCCTAAAAGATTTATCAAACTTATGTACTACATATCTTCCAATCTGTCTCTTAATATTTTGTAGATACCAGTATAACCCTTAAGCTGACCCTCTATTTTCAATCCAGCATCCAGCATCCATTAACCACCTACCATGTGTTAGGCACTCCTGTATACAAAGAAAAAAAAAAGAAACAAACAAATCAGTCCCTTTCCTCAAGAAACTTAAATTCTATTGAGGAATACCAGTATAGTGTCTCTTGTCCTTGCTACATAAAGCAAAAAAGTCTTTAAGCCTTTACATTTCCCTAGACCTGTATGCCTTTTTGTTTAAATAGTGGTCTATTTTTAGCTATTTTAGACACTGCTATTTAAAACAAGATCTTTGCATTATTTGAAGTATTTGGTCCTGGATGTAAAATTCTATTTATAATTTAAGGAAAAATCAAGCACCATGCTGATATACATAATAACCTTGGTAAGAGAATATGTTTGAGTGTGTTTTTTTTATAAAGGATTCTATGTTCTTCATTAATTCAGTTAGCAAATACAGCCCCATCTGAAACCAGGTATATCTGGCAGATGGGCTCAAAGTAGTAAACTGAGTGTATCAATAGAGTTTGCAAGCTGGTGAATGTTAACTGCCTGAGTTATTTTTGGGCAGTTCAGCAGATTTCTGCTTTCCATAATAAGTGAATTTTCTCTACAGTATTTTAAATTTAACTGAATTTCCCTGAACAAAATAAAGTTACTCAGATGAACAGCTATTAACTCTTTACCAAATGGGTTACTTTTTATTACCAAAATTCAAGAAAAAGAAAAAAGGGCCAATGTTAGTGGAAGCTGATGAATCCATCTTTAACCAGTATAAAAATTAGGATCTCACCATGATACAAAAGTATCAATTGGATCTATTCTTCTATTAGCCTAATTGACTGTATATTCCTTGAGTTAAGAGTGACTGTGAAATTTTAAGTCAATATTTGTATCTCCCCTGCCCCACATAATACTGTGTATGCAGATTCGATATCTAGTAAAGGACTGAAGTTAAAATTGACAGAATTATTAGTCCTACAAATGAGCAAAGGTTATAGGTTATAAAATGGAAAATGTCATATTTGATAGACTGTTTGCAGGCATCTGAGGTGTTGTGTTTTTACTCACTTTCTGAACAAATCACAAGATGTTAGAAACATTTAAAATGAAAATTTTCCCTATCATTATGCTTATCAAAAACACATCCATTTCTGCTAGGGCACACAAGAGCACTGGTCCAAGTTAGGTGGAAACAACCTGTTAGATAAAGGAAAGACTAAAATATTTGGAGTCTGAACCAATCAATCAACACACATTTATTAAGTGCTTCCTTATGTGCCAGTCACTGTGCTTGGCGTTGGGGATACAAGGCCAAACATGAAATAATCTCAAGCTTTAAGGAGACTACTTTTGGCTGTGGAGAAAGGAAGGAATAAAGGAAAACCTATACACATGTAACCACATACAAGATAAATTATAAGGTACAAAGAAGAAACATTAGCATCTAGGAGTTCAGAAAAGACCTAATGTAGGAGATGTCATTTGAACTGGGCTTCGAAAGAAACTAGAGATTCTCAGAGGCAGAACTGAGGACAGAGAGCATTCCATGTGTAAGAGATAGATTTTGGGAATGCAGGCAAAAGGGGGATAGAAAATTCTGGTTAGAAGAATAGCAAATAGGTCAATATGAGTGTAAGGGAAATAATGTATAATAAGGCTAGAAAGATTAGAGCCAAAGGCTTAAGATGTCAAAATGAGAGGTTTGTATTTGATCTTAGGAGGTGTAGTGAGACAATGGAGTTTATTTAGCAGGTCAAGGACATAGTTAATCCTTGCAGATGTGTGGCAGAAGGTTTAAAGATGGGAAAGACTAAAGACCTGACAGTTACGTGGCATAGTGGAGGAGAGCATTGTGCTTGGAATCAGGAAGACTCATCTTCCTGAGTTCAAATCTGTTCTCAAAGACTTACCGGTTGTGTGACCTTGGGCAAGTCATTTAACCCTGTTTGCCTCAGTTTCCTCAACTAAAATGATCTAGAGAAGGAAATAGAAATACTATAGTATTTTTGCCAAAAAACACAAAATGTCACATCAACATATATTCTGACAAAGAGTCAGACATGACTAAAATGACTACAGAATAACAAAAAGGCCTAGGTTTTATCCCTGACATTTTCCCTTACAATCCACATAGCTTCAACAAGCATTTTCCATCTCTGGACCATTTAGGGATGATGGAAGCTCCTAGGTGCAGTGGATGGAACTCTGGCCCTAGAGTCTCAAAAGAGCTGAGTTCTTACCTGACCTCAGACATTGACTAGCTTTGTGACCCTGGGCAGGTCACTTTAATCTACGGATGCTTCAGTTCCATCAACCGTACAGTGGAAGTATTAATAGTATCTACGTCCCAGGGTTGTTGTGGGGATTATTGAGATAATAGTTTTAAAAGCACTTAGCAGGATACCTGATGCATTTCAGTCATTTTTCAATCCTGCCTGACTCTTCATAATCCCATTGGGGTTTTCTTGGCAAAAATACTGGAGAAGTTTGCCATTTCCTTCTCCAGCTTGTCTTACAGGTAAGGAAACTGAAGCAAATAGGGTTAAGCAATTTGTCCAGGGTCACACAGATCTTAAGTGTCTGAGACCAGATTTGAACTTAGGAAGATGAAGCTTCCTAACTCCAGACCTTGTACTCTATCCAGTGTGCCAGTGAACCTAGCAGCCCACAGATACATGGAAGACAGTGTATAAGTCTTCCTTTCCCTTCCCTTCCCTTCCCTTCCCTTCCCTTCCCTTCCCTTCCCTTCCCTTCCCTTCCCTTCCCTGCCCTGCTCTGCCCTGCCTTTCCTTTTCCCTTTCCTTTCCCTCTCCTCTCCTCTCCTCTCCTCTCCTCTCCTCTCCTCTCCTCTCCTCTCCTCTCCTCTCCTCTCCTCTCCTCTCCTCTCCTCTCCTCTCCTCTCCTCTCCTCTCCTCTCCTTTTTCTCCTTTCCTGTCCTCTTTCCTTTTCTCTTTCCTTCTCTTACATTTTATAAAGCTAGAGCTACTTTTAGACTTCAATTTTCTATTCCGTAAAATGAGGGGGGTGTGGACAAGATGATCTTCTGAGGTCTCTTCTGGCCCCAAAGTTCTATTGTTTTATATTGTGTAAGGTGACTGATTTTAGCTATATAAATACATATGCTCTTTGGTAGTTCTGTGTCTAATTACATTACAAATTTTGAAATAGTGATTTTACTTTTAGCCATCTGGTAGATGGCAAGTGATGGAATGACTTGAGTCATACTAAATGTTATTCCTTCAATATAACTTTACTTCAGATGGAATTATTAATCTAAGTCTTGGTTGACTTTAATACATAACTGATAGTAGATAAAGATGTGGTTACAGGTAATAATGATCATGTTGCCTTTCTCCCATGACATTTGCATGACTTAAAGCTCTGATTTCTAATTCTTTAGGAAGAAAACCTCTGTCTCAGCATCAAAGACTCATTCTTCCAATAACACACAAAGAATGAACAAAACATTTAGACTCTAGACTCAATAAATCAATCAACATATATTCCTCAAGTACCTACTAAATGCCAGTCACTACTGTACAGGCAATATGTATTAGACCAAGGGGGGGAAACTTAAAATATCATAGGAAGGTTAAAATATACCAATTGAGAAATATAACATGGGCTAGAATATAAATACATATGGTTTTATGCTTCATGGTTTTATGGTCTTTGTCAATGGATACTTTCTCCATTGATAGAGATCATAACAGTTCAACAAGTAAGTAAATAGACTTCAGAGTGTTTCTATATCACCCTCTCCCCCAAAGTCTTTTCAGTTTAGTACTATCTTTCATATATTTTGCTTCTCCTAGTACAGTGTTTAGGGCATAGGGTCCCCATAGGCCTTGAAGAGCCATTGGAATAAGGACAGGGTGCACTAGAGCCAGTCTGAATCAATTTGAGAGATTCAATTGTTACATTTACATTGTGAGCATTTACATCTCAGAAATCAGTACATGCTACAAATCAGGGCTTTGAGTTCTTGTTTCCTTGAGTGCTTAGGCTTGAGACAATTTGGAGAAAAATTAATGCAGATTAAAAAATTAAAGCATCTTGGATGTATATTTTCCTTCTGAATGCTGCTTGTTAAACTTTTACCATCACACCACTGAAGTACATGAGTACACCGAATTTTTATAGTTGGAAGGGAACTCAGTGGCGATCTAACTTGACCTCCTCTACAGCATAGCCAACTCGTAGAAATCTAGGCTTTGCTTGAAGACTTCCATTATTGAGAACCCACTATTTTCTCATACAGACCAATTCTCTTTTAGATAATTCTACTTGTTAAGAAGTTATTGCTGACATCAAATCCAAGTATCCCATTTTTCAAGTCCTACTCATTGTTCCTAATTATTCCCTTTGGGGTCAAGTGAAATGTTTCTAACCTCTTTCATATGGAAGAGCACTTCAAATATTTGAAGCTTGAAAATCATATGGCCCCAAGTTTTTTTTTTTCCTTCTTTCTCTAGATGTCCCCAGTTCCACTAACCTAATTACACTTACTTAATAATTAATAAATAGTTGAGATACAGTGGAAAGAATATTTGCTTGGGAGTCTGAAGACCTTGGTTCCAATACTCTCTCTGATTCTTAGAATGTATGTGGCCTTGGACAAGTTATTTAACTTACTCAAATATCATTATACTCATTTTAATTTGAGGTAATTGGTCTAGATGAATTCTGAGGCCCTTTCTAAATTTGATCTATGTTCCAAAGAGGAGTAAACAAACAAATAAATATAATGTAGAACTTATCCCAGGACAGGACCCCTGGAACATTAACCAAGGCTACAGGTATGTAATATACCCATCATTAGATCATAGTCTTAGAATCAGAGCTAGAAGAGACTTTAGATGCCATCATTCCCAACCTTTTCAATTTACAGATGAGGAAACTGAGCTACAGAGATGTTACATGATTGCCCAGTGTTACAAAGTTACTAAGTGTCTGGGGCAGTTTTTGAACCTGGGACTTCCTGATTCAAAGAACAGTGCCCTATCCATTTCCTCCCTTGAATCTTATGGAGATCACAATCCTGGAGGTTTGTGTTCTGTCATCAGCTTAACTGGAAAACAAGAACTCCCTTTCTCTCCTAACTCCACCCCCACAGGATTACCCACCCTCTTCTAGGAAGAAGAAATTTTGACTTAATGGTTCTAGCTATGTGATCAAATATAGGAAGGCTCCATTCCAGCCAATGTGAATAGGGAAGGCTTCATGTTTTCACTGAAGTGATTTCCTTTAGCTATTTAAATTTTTCAAATGCAAATTCTACTTATTCAGTCATTTTTCAGCTATATTTTACTGTTCATGACCTTATTTGGGGTTTTCCTGGTGAAGATATAGAGTGGTTTTCCATTTCCTTCTCTAGCTTATTTTATAATTGAGAATTATGAGGCAAACAAGGTTAAATGACTTGCCGAGAGTCACACAACTAGTAAGTGTCTGAGGCCAGATTTGAACTCAGGAAGAGGGGTTTTCCTGACTCCAGACTTGGGGCTCTGTTCACTATACCACCTAGCTGCCTCTAAATCAGAATATAATTGTATTTTTTGGTCAAAGGAATATTTGGAAAGGAGAAAATTGCATTTAGCACCAAAAAAAGTCTTTAAAAATCAACACCAAACCTTGTTTGGAAATTGAGTATTCTATTTTTCATCTTTAGAATAAGGAGCTATTTTTTTTCACATTCTCTCTATGTATGTCTTTCTCTATTAATATATAGGAGTAAGCCTATGATTTAATCAGAATAAGAAACTTCTGGTTAAAAAAAATTCCCTCCACCAATGAAGATGGTCAACTGCTCAACACTTTATGAGATCTGAGAATTGCCTGGGTGATCGGCACTTAGAATTCATGCATCTAGCATGTGTTAGAGACAGGATGAGAACCTAGCATCCTCCTCAGTTAAATTATTACCTTCTATCCATTCTGCCCCTTTTCTCTCATGGAATAATAATCCCTATTTCTTTAGTGCCTCAATATATTTTAAAGGCATTTTCCTTACATTGTTGGAAACATGCTAAGAGGAAGGCTAGTACTCAAGGGAAAGTACTAGATCTGGAATGAAAGGACCTTAGATATTCAGTCTACCACTTATTACTAGCACGATCTTGGACAAATGATATCTCTCCTTTAGATAGTGCTTTCCAAATATTGTTTTCTCTTGATCCTCACAATAGCACTTGGAGGAGGGTATATTGTGTGTGTGTGGGGGGGGAGGGTGGTTTCCATACAGTTAAAGAGAAATAGAAAGGATGAGGACAAGTGCTTTGTCCAGGATCACATTGGTAATGTCTGAGACCAGATACGAACACAAGTTCAGCCCTCTATCCACTGATCCACCTTCTTTTTGAACCACTTCAAATATCTGTCTCAGTAACTTCATCTATAAAGTGAGGAAGGGTCATTTTAATATATATTTTTACTTCAAAATCAGTGACCTATGATACTTTAATCTCTATTTTAAAGTTGAGGGAATTGCTTTTCAGAGACATTAAGTGATTTGCCCATCATCGCAAAAAGAGTGCTGGATTTATTCAGGGGACCAGAGGTAGGTAGTAACTTAAGTTCTCTAAGCATCATTTTTATTTCTTTCCATTATAAAATGAGGGAGTTAGACAAGTATCTCAAAAGTCCTTTGAAACTTTAAAACTATGATCCAATGATTCCTTTTCCTTTTCTCAGAACCACGTTCAGTGTCCCATCTAGCCTGACCTCTCTGTGAATTCCTAGGTTTACAGGGACTGCTGAAGAGCAGTCCCCAGAATTGCTTTTGAAAAATTAACAGAGCTGCCATCAAATCAGTCATTAGACTCCAAACTGAAAATCTGCAGCCACTGGCATCTGCCTTGTGGATTCTGTTCTCCCCCATGAATGTACACATAGCTCTTGGCTCTTCTCAGAGGCACTGAAGCATATATTTCTCAGAGTTCCAGTCAGCTCATCTTATGGCAAGTCATCTCCCTCTGCAGCCTTAACCCAGAGACTCTGAGCCTTGCTTCAGTGACTAAATTGGCCATAGATCTTACACATACCCTCTAATATTATTTCAGAGTTCCATTATCACACAAGGAATCACCAGTGAGGAAGTTATAGCAGTTTACACAGCATGACCAGATGACAGCATTTTATGCCCTTTGGATCTCTCTTTCTCTCTCTGTCTCTGTCTCTCTTTTTCTTTCCCCTTTCATTGGCACCACAGTAAAACCCAAATATGGCTGAATTGCTAGGTGATCAATTATGCATCATCAAAAGCTGTTGCTCCTCCAACCATGTGTTGGCCACTATAGGCTCCGTTATAAATGCTGGGACGCCCAAATTCTGCCTGTTGTCTGATATAACTTGTTCTGGAAGAGATAAAACCATGAAAGGGGAAGAAAAACTCACCAATGATGCTATTAAGGGGTATATTGCTATGACATAGTAATAGGTAAAGGGAAAAATATACCCTCTGTGCCTTTCTAATTTTTCCAGATCATGGAGAGATATATCATAATTGAGGGATAAAAATCAGTACATCAGGGATCAAGCCTGGGACTTGATTTAAAGAGACTAGGCTCTCTTTCCAAAATTTGTCACTGAGAAGAGAACTCTCATCTGCTTTTAAGTATAATTATATAGAGTGAGAGCTTTTGACCACTTGCCAACTTGGAGCTAGATGTGGAGAGCTCTTCAGAGTCACTTTTTTATCTATTAAGTTCTGATCATTTTGGGGTACACAGGGGAACTTTCCAGAATGGTGAAATATAAAAACTTTTTAAAGAAGAGATTATTGAATTGAAAACAATTCCGGTCCCAAGAGATTGGTACTCTAGTAGGGTGCTGAGAACATCCTAAGACAACCTGATGACATTGTATGAAATAACCGAGGTTGCTTTCAAATAAGGGTGACAATCTTCATGCAACACAGTGTCCAGGAGACAATTGTCTCAACTGATATAGAACTTTGTGGAATGAATGGCTTTGTCCATATTTGAGAACAAGCACTATTGTCATTGTTTAGGGACATTGAAAAAATTGCTTTGCTTTACAGAATATTTGTGAGGATCAAACAAAATAATTTCTGAAAGTGCTTTGTAACAAAGATTTACATAAAGACCATCTATTGTGAGAGAAAATATAGATGTCATTGAGCCCTGATGTCAGAATTAAAATGACCTGGATTAATAGAGAGCATTTATATATCACTTTTCATTTTGCAAATTGCTTTGCAAATTTTTCATCTGATCCTCACATCTACTGCTAAGATGATGTTATTATTATTTTCATTGGACAGATTAGGAAACTGAAGGTTAGCGACTTAACTATGGTTACACATTATGTTTCTGAGGCAAGATTGGAATTTAGGTTTTCCTGATTCCAAGTGCTGCACTCTAACCACTGTATCATCTAGCTGCCCAGAGATTGCAGTATTAAATATCTGCCAATGAAGAGCTTTGGATTGATGTGCAATGAACACTTTAGCTGGGCCTCACTTTTTCCATTGCTTCCACACACTCTGTGAATGAGCTACTCTGGCCTACTTCTTGTTCCTTATATATGACAAGCCATATCTTACTTACCTTTCCTTTGTACTGGCTCTTGCATATGTCTAAATCTTCTTCTTGCTCACCTTCTCCGCCTGATTTTCCTGACTTCCTTCAAAACTTAGCTCAAAACTTACCTAGTACAGAAAGTCTTCCCTTACATCCCCAACCCCATTTGCTAACCCCTCTGACATAATATTTTAACTACTCTGTATATGTCTGGTGTGTAGCCAGCTATTTTCATAGTGTCTCTCTCATTAGAATGTGACCTCTTTGAAGTCAGGAATTTTTTGTACCTTTCTTTGTATCCCCAGAATTTAGCATAGTACCTGACACATAGTAAATAATTAATAAAATTTTTATTAATTGATCAGAGCAGTCATATTTTTATTAGGCAATGGACAACACTGCAGTGTTATAGTATTTCATTATTTCAGAATTAGAAATGAGTTCAAGCTATCCAGTCCAAACTATTCTTGAAAAAAAAGCCCTTTTATGAAGTACTCAGTAAACTGCCATCCAGTCTCAGCCAGAAGGAAGCCTGGTGGAGGCACCCACTCCACTTTTTGATAGCTTGGTGTGAGGGCCATCGAAGCATTCTAGAGATGTGAGGGATTTGTTTTACTTCTCACTTCCCAGGTTGTTGGAAGACAGGACTCCATAGAAAATAAGGTATCATACCAAGCTGGAGTAGCCTTCCTGGGTGATTGGTACAAAATAAGTAGATTGACTATCTTTAAGTACATTACTCTACTTTAAAATTCATCCTTGCATAACAATCTGTTTTTTTAATTGCTTAATATTCTGGTAATGCCTTCATTTTGCCAACCTTATTGCTTTTCTGCATTGCTTAGTAGTTTTCTACATAGCTTAGTAGCTCAAGCTCACTGAAATCACAATATTGTTCTCACCTCTCTAGAAACTGCCATTGTTAACTGTGCTTGGTCAGTTTTCCGAAACTAAGAACTCTAGATTTAAAAAAGATAATGGAGTTATTTTATCTCATTTATTAACAAGTCCCACTTAGATCAAGAATTTATTCTACAACATTGTTATCAAGTATACATCCATCCTTTCATTTTAGTTCCATGAACATTTAAGAGTCTCCTTCATGTTTAAAAGACATCCAGAAGACCCTACAAGGGTCTAAGGATACAAAGACAAAGTAAAAACAAAGTAATTCTCTGCCCTTAAGGAACTAACATTTAGTACATTGAGGAGTTCACATTCTACTGGTCGTCACCTAAAAACCTTTAATGAGGTGGCCAGGACTACCACCCAAGGTGGCCCATTCCACCTTTGGCCATCTTTGATTGTTAGGAAATTTACACTTCTGTTGCCCCCAAATCTTCCCTGTTGTTCTTAGTTTTGTCCTGTGATAAAATTTTTGACAATTTAATTTTCTCATCTTTTAAATCTTTCTGAGATCAAGCAAAACAGATTCAATCCCTTTTCCACATTATAGCACTTCAGACATCTGACACGACATGTACTTTCCAAAGCTCCTTTTTCCTGTGGAAATCAACTCCATTTCCTTCAAATAATGTTTATGTGGCATGATGTGCCTTTGACTAACCTCGTTAATCACCTTTTGATTGTCCTCAGCTTATCAATGTCCTTCTTAAAATGTAATGGTAAGAACTGAACAGGATACTCCAAATATGGTCTTTCTAGATTGTAGCACAACCAACCATTACCTTTTCTCTTGATACGTTACTATATAATGCAACCTAAGATCACATTAGCATTGGCAACTGCCATATTCAATTAATTCAGACCATTCTTATAATTCATTAAAACCTTCAGATCTGTTTCCCCAATCTTATGCTTTTGAAATTGCTTGACTTCCATTATGTAGGATTTTATATTTATCGTAAATGAATATCATCTTCTGAGCTTTGGCCCATTGTTTTAGCTAGATGTGATCTTTGGAATACAATCTATCATTCAAAGTTAACCTATACCTCTAGAATTTATTTCATCCATAAATCTAATAAACATGTGATATATCCCTTTATTCAAGTAATTGATAAAACTATTGAAGCTCATATGGCCAAGGCCAATCCTTTGGGGAATGCAATGGGAATACTCCTCTAAGTTAGCATCAGCATTTCCATAACTTTTCTTTGGGTCCAGTGATTCAGTCTGTAGCATCTCCACTCAACTGTTCTATAGTCTAGTCCACATCTCCTCATCTTATTCACCAGAAATGTGGCCAAATACTTTGCAAAAATGCAAGAAAATATCATCAACAGCATTCTGTTGATTGACCAATATAATAACTTTTGAAAAGGGAAATGAGAAGAATCTGGCTTATTCTTGATAAAGCCATGCTGTCTCTCAGTGTTTGCTGGGTCTTCTCCTAGGCACTCACTAATTATCTCATTAGTATATCCTACACTTTATTTTATTTTAATTTTTTGCCTGAAATTGAAATGAATCTCAACACATTATAATTGGTAGATTCCTGGTAACTTGAATTTATCAAGTACAGCTAGTTATTCTCTCACTATCTCCTTACTTGACTTGGGTTTTGGTTTCATATCATCTACTTTTGGAGATTTGTGCTGTTTTGTAATTTCTAGTCCAAAAGTTATTCTTCTTGGCAGAGGAAATAGAAGTAAAATAGAGTTGAGTAGTTCTTTCTTCCTTGCATTGCCTTTATCCCAGGGACTCTTCCATTTCACTTGCTGTGCATAGAATAACCAGGCAAGAAATCCTGGAGTTTCTTGGCAACATTTCTCATGTTTACCATTCTTTCCTTGTCCATGAGTACCATTAAAAACTCATTCAGATACTTGCAATTTCATCCTGCTCCTATTTCAGTTGCCTCCTAACCGATGTCCCTCCCTTCAATCATTCCTACTGCAATAATTCTGTATGTACAAATTAATATTTAAAAATTTCAGCAGATTTATTCTGTGGGCACCCCCTGCAATGATAAAAATCACAACTCTTCCATATCTTAACAGACAATCATCATTAACTGCTTTGGTACATAGATGTATGCATATAGCTACCTGCATGTATATACATTTACATATATGATTATATATGCACATTCTTCATATATTCATGTATATGTATGAATATTGTGTGAAACATGTGTATATATGGGTATTCAGCACCTGATAATCAGTTTTCTAGGGAAAAAACATCTATGACTTAATTTAGTCTATTTCTCAATGAAAGTTGAACAGTTAGTTACCAACTACCTACTTGAATCTTTTCCAAATTTGTAGAACCTGCTAGAGTTTTTGCTCTACTAGGTTAGATTTCAAAAACCCATGGCTATCTGCCTCACTGTGATGAGATCCAAAAGTTAAACATTTTTGAGGACATTCAGATTAATTGCCCAGAAATACCTCTTTGTAAACTTGGAAAAGCATAATCTCCTTGCTTCCCTATTGTTTTTTAAATTATATATTAAATTTTATTTTATATTTTGATATATGACTTTCAATTGTTTATGGCAATGATTCCCAGAGCATGCACTGTGGTTTATTTTATTTTTTGATATATTACTTTCAATTGCTTATGGCAATGATCCTCAGATCAAGCACTGTGGTCACCTGGGGATGGGCTATAGCCTGATCCCAAGGTGCATTTGATCAACCAATCAAAGAATGGGAAGATGGGTCACATTCCATCATCCCTGCAAAAGAGCCTGTGATGAAATTTGTATCTAATATAGTCACAGGGGAGTTGACATATATAAAGCAATTTGCAAACCTCAAAGCACCATATAAATGTTAGCTCTCCATATCCTCTAGTACTCTGCCACGAGTACTCAAATTCTGAGAAAGGCATCAGCACTTCTGCAAGGTTATAACCTAACCACTACTCATGAATTCACAGACAGAACTGGGCTGGTGCCATTAGGAAAACTCACTCTACTCCTAACCCCAGCATAGCTTCATAAGATACAACAGACAGCCATTGAATATGTACTCTGGGTCAATGATGATTGTATGAGCCCCTTGACTTTTGGTTTCATATAGGACAAAATAAGTTACATATGATGAGTCAATATGAATGGGTAGTAATCTTCATCACACATATCATATCTTCCCTGTTATGGTTAAGGGAACCAGCATCCTTCTAGTCATCCAAGTTCATTTACCCCATTCTATATATCTAGTTTCCAAATATAATTATTTCTACTTCAACAATATCTAATACATTTGTCTCCTTATTGCTGGTCACATAGCACCATCCTAGTTCAGACCAGGTTGATTCTTACCTGAGCTATCATCATAGCAAAAGACAACTAGGTGACACATTGAGTAAGAACAATGGACTTGGAGTTAGGGCTACCTCAAGTGAAATTCCACCTCAGTTGCTTACTTATTATGAGACCTTGGGCAAGTTCCCTTAACCTTGTTCAGTCTCAGTTTCTTACTAACTATATAACCCTGGATAAGTCATTCAACTTTCTCCCATCCTCACTTTTTAGATTTGTAAGTAGTAACAACTACCTCTCAGAGTTTCTGTTAGGATCAAATGGAAAAACATGCATGGTGTTTTGTAAATCGGAAAGTGCTATATTAGATATTAGCTATTATTTAATTTATTAGTCTCTCTGCCTCAAGTTTCTCTCCTCTCCATTGTATCCTCTGCCTAGTTGCTGAAGTGTTTGGTTTTTCCTAAAGCATAATTCTGCCCCTGTCATTCTCATACTTAATGACTTCTAGTCTCTCTCTCTCTCTCTCTCTCTCTCTCTCTCTCTCTCTCTCTCTCTCATGACTATAGAATCAAGTACCATTTCATATTTTAAAAATATTTATGAATACTTTGTAAATTATACAATTATCAATATAGTAAGAAATGTGCACAGTATATAAATACACATATTAGCTATACATATCATTTTTTAAAAATAATAGAGATGTACAATAAAAATAGTGTATAGACCAGTTGCCTATAAGATGATGTTTAAATTCACCAGATTTCCAAGTCTCCCACAATCTAGGCCAGCTTCATCTCCCAATACTTTCCCAATTTTCCCTTTATTTTGCAACTAAATGTTTCCTCCTCCAAGAAATCTAATTCATAGTAGTATTTCATTTTTCACATCTTGTTTCACATAGAAAATAATAGCCAGCTTATTTATATAGTGGATAAAATTTGGGGACTAGAGTTAGGAAGATTTGAATTCAAATCCAGTCTAAGCCTAGCCAAGCCATTATCTTTTGTCTCCTTCAGTTTCCTCATCTATAAAATTTGGATAATAATAGCACCAACTTTATAGCTTTGCTGTGAGTATGAAATAAAATGGTGTTTTTAAAGCATTTTATCAACTATAAATGCTATATAAATGCTGCTGCTACTGTTACTATTGCTTCCATTTTTATCACTGCCACCACTACTACTAGTACTACTACTTGTCCTACTACTACTATTACTTTATATCTCATAAAATAACTGTGCCCTATATGTGATACTGGGTAATATATACTTGTTATTAAAACCTTCTAAAATTTCAAAATATATTTTTGTAAGAAATATTTAGTAACTATCATTTTGTTTTAAAATGGCAGCCTAGAGGGTAGATATTAATATATCATAATTCTCTTCCATAATATTTCATATTTGGTGAAAATCACTAATTCTTCTGAAATAAACCTATTTGAAAAAATGTAAAATGCTAAATAATTTTGTCTAAATAGCAACCCAGGATCATGGAATCTACTGTATATATCCATCTACTGTGGAGCTGGAAACAAATATGAGAGATTATCTAGGATCTAGGCCAGGTCCTTAATATCATAGTTACAGAGAAAGAGGTTGTTACTGACTCAAGGCCAAAGACACAGTAAGTGATAGAATGAGTATTCAAACACATCTTCTGACCCTAAATTTAGTGTTCTCTCCACTTTACCATATTGACCTGACTTCCACTGGTCATCTGGATATTCCAAAAAAAAAAATATAAGTAGAACCCAGACTTTAATAAATTAAAACACCAATTTCTTCTTCTCTGAACCTAGATGTTTGACTTCAGGCTTTCCCATAAAAAGGAAAGGAACTATACTATTACTCTCTACCACGCTGACCTTTACACTGACTGTTCCTTTCCCTTGCAATCACTAGTTTATGTCAAACCTTAAATCAAATGCCATTTATTAATTAGAATCCCAATTTGGCTTTCAGCCTTTCCTATTTCTCCCAGGGGACAGTGGCTTCCTCTCTTCCCCCCACCAAAATTTCCATATATGTGTGTATGTGTACACATACATATATACATATATACACATACATATATTGTTATGGAACTATATTGTGTAGGTATGTTTATATCTACATATATATGCAAATATGCACATGCATGTATATGTGTTTGTATATATATCATCTTCCATTATAGAATGTAACCTCCTAAAACAGGACTATTTCAATTTCATCTTCCTAGCAAAGTGGTTGGCACTTGATAGGAATTTAACAAATACTTATTGATTGATTGACTTACTCTCTGATTATCAGGACTGACCTAATTCCTGACTAATTCTTCACATCTTTTCTAATAAATAAAGCTCCTGTTTCAGAAAGGTACACTTTTATAATTTCTTTTATATTTGCTTTCAGATGTCAAATATCACAATTTAACAAAAAAAAGTGCTGGTGGGCAGCTAGATGGTGCAGTGAATAGAGCATCAGCCCTAGAGTCAGGAGGACCTGAGTTCAAATTTGACTTCATACACTTAACACTTAACTAGCTACGCGACCTTGTTTAAGTCACTTAACCCCAATTGCCTTCCCTTCTTCCCTCCAAAAAAAAAAAAAAAAAAAGAGTGCTGTTGGGCATCAGGAAAACTGAGTTCTAGTCTCATCTCTGACTACCTGAGTGATCTTTAGCAAATCATTTCCCTTCTCTTTACTTAAATTTCCTCATTTATAAAATAATTCATAGGACCAGATATACCCTAAGGTGCTTTTAATACTCTATGTTTCTATCTGGTAATATAAAAAACAAGCATTGGAGTTGTTTCCTAACCTATATAATTAATGAGAGAGGAAAAAAAAAAACACTTCACATGAATTGGGAAGGGAATAAGAAGTTCCTTGATAATCAATACTATTGGAGAGAAATTTTGTGGTTGAAGCAGTAGACAAATGCATAGACAAATGGATTTGTAATATAACACAAGGTTGAATCTACATGAAAGGCCCAAAATTGACCTTGAATGCTATGCCACACACCCTAAAAAATGGAATCCAGTCTTTTACTCTCAGACAAGAAATAATTAACTAGAAAATTAGCTATACAAACCTTCTTGGCAAATGAACTGATAGTTGATTACTATTTTGACTAACAAGGAATATGGGAGACTATTTGACCACATAGTCCAGTTATAGCTAATTATGGTAATTATATTTGATCAAATGATCAAATCAAGAATCAGAAGTATAGTGTGGGAGGCAGAGCCAAGATGGCGGAGTAGAAATAGTGCATTCAGTCCAAGCCACTCTCCCCCCAGATCACCTCCAAACTATGTAAAAGGGGACTCTGAACAACTTCTGGAGCCCCAGCACCCACAGAACAACACAGAAAAGCCAACCTCCCACTGAGCACAGGCCAGCAGCCCTGCAGGAAGGACCAGTGCAGTGCTCTGGGAGCCAGCAGCGCTCAGCACACAGAGCTCAGGGAGCCGAGCACAGGTCTGGTCCACCTGAGTTGTGATTGTAGCACCAGGGCAGCTGGGCCAGCAGCTGGCTGGAGGGACCCCAGAACACCAGCAGCTGTGGTGATTCCAGAATTATCAACATAGACATGCCTAGGACAAAGTTAGAGGTTCATGCCCTATGGACTTTGGGACCAGTATTTGGGGAACCCATTGGCTTCCTCCCCTGGGGGCTAGAAGCCGCTGAGGAGACATCCCATTTTGTAGTTTTCAGAGGCAGCTCCAGCTCTTGGCCTGCGAACTGTAGGGAGATCCAGAGATCAGTCTTGGGGGGCGGGTAGTCTCTCTTGCTTTAACCTCCCTGGATCTGGATTGTGATCTGGGGTGGAGGTCGTGGGTGGGTTTCCAGCTTGCCAGAAACAGAAGTTGCCCCCCCCCCACACACATTCAGGACGAAAGTTTACCTGTCTGGGGGCTCAGGCATACTGTGGCAACAAGCCCAAAATTCAAGTAATTAAGTGGCAACATGCCAAGGCAAAGGAAACAAATTAAACAGAAAAATGCAACCTTAGACTCCTACTTTGGGGGCAAAAACAATCGAAGCATAGAACAGGAGGAGGGCTGTGAGGTCAGAAATACTGCTCCAAAAGCCCCAAAGGAAAACATGAGCTGCTTACAGGCAATAGAGGACCTTAAGAAGGACTTTAAAAATCAAATAAGAGAAGTGGAGGAAAAATTGGGAAGAGAAATGAGAATGATGCAGGAAAAGTATGAAATGAGGGTCAACAGCCTGACTTATGAAAACAACGCCTTAAAAAATAGACTAACTCAAATGGCAAAGGAAGCCCAAAAGGGCAATAAGGAGAATAATGCCTTAAAAAGTCGATTTTGCCAGATGGAAAAAGAATCTCAAAAGTTCACTGAGGAGATTCATTCCTTCAGAGTTAGACTGGAGTAAATGGAAGCTAATGACTTTATGAGAAATCAAGATGCTGTTAGGCAGATGCAAACAAATGAAAGATTAGAAGGCAATGTGAAATATCTCATGGGAAAAACCACTGAGCTGGAAAATAGGTCCAGGAGAGAGAATTTAAAAAGTATTAGACTTCCTGAAAGCCATGATCAAAGAAAGAACCTAGAAATGCCTGAGAAGGTAATCAGGGAAAAGAAATCAAAAGGAACTTATCAAAGTTGAACTATTTACATTACTATCTGGAAAAACAATAACTGTGACTGATGCAATCTTTCTCAGTATGAAAATAATGGAAGAAGGGTGTATGGTCATATGAATACATATGTGAATGTGTGTTTATATGCTTACAGTTATATATGGATAGAGAGCATAGGTTGAATTTGTTGGGAAGGGAGGATACTCAAGGGGTGAAATTATGAGGTGAGAGAGGAAAGTGGCAAGAGGAGATGGGGAGAGACAGGGTAGGGTAACCTATCGCATGTAGAAGAAGCAAGGGGAAATAGCTGCAAGGGAGGGGAAGAATAGGAAGGCAAAAAGGAAAACCACATTCTCATTGAATTTGGTTCAGGGAGAGAATGACTTACATACTAAATGGGATATCTCAACCTGCAGCAGGATAGGGGAAAGGGGGATGAGAGGAGGGATGATGGATGGGAGGGCATCCTTGGGGGGAGGGGAGGTTGGAAATACCCATTATAGAAGAGGGACAGGGTCAAGTAGGGAATGGACCAGGTGCGGGGTGGGATGGGTGGGAGGGAATTATACGCAGCCTTGTACAATATATCTACTATGATAATGTTTTGCATAGCTAGACATGTACAACATATACTGAATTTATCTCCCAAGAAGGAATGGGTGACAAGGGAGGAAGGAAATGGATCTGAAATTCGAGGTCGTAACATTAAATGTTTCAAATATATATAAATACTATTATTAATACTCTTTTGCTTGTAATTGGGAGATAAGATGTGCAGGCATTAGGACACAGAGATTCACCTTTTTCTAATGGAAAAGTTGAAGGGGGTATGGGAGAAGATATGGGAGAGAGCAGATTGGAGGAAGGGATATCTTGTGGGACTGCTATTCTTGGAGGGTGGGTAGGGGAAAAACAGGGGGGAAAATAATTGTAACTCAAAAATCTGGAGGAAATGAATGATGTAAAATAGAAGTTAATAAAGCATATGTTTAAAAAACAAAAACCAAAAAAACCAAAAAGAAGTATAGTCTGTCTTGGCTGCTGATTTGATAGGTTCATCTCTATTCTAACCCATCATTTACTGCAATCATTCCAACTCTCAGGAATTTCCCCATTAACCAACTCTCTCTGTACTCAGTCTAATTCTCCTGCCCTCCATCCTAATGCTACCCAAACCCTTCTACTCTTTTTTCCTCTTGATCTAGAAGAATCATCACAAAACAATGAGTCAAGATTCTCATATCATATAAAATCTGAAGCAAACCATCTGGATTACTTAAACATGCCCTTTCTTTTCTCTGACTCTTAATGTCCTCATTAGTAAATATTATAATAAAATAATATAACCAACAATCATAATATCTAAAATGAGGGGGCTAAATTAAGTGATAGATATTAAAAGCCACTTTTATGTCTAAAAGTTCCATGATTCTGTACTTTTGCTGAATAAGTCATGATAGGTACGACATATTAGAGTGGGGAGGAAATTTACAGGCTAAAGAAACAAAATAATTTACTCAGAGCCACAAAGCAAACCAGGAAAATTGAGGGAGGTTAGCTCTCCCCAGCTCCAAGTGCCAAGCACCTGCTCAACACTTAGTTTTGGTCAAGATGGGGCAGGATCTTCAGCTAAAAAAACGTTTTCAGTATATAACTAAAGAAACAAACTAGTCCTCCCCCAGCCAAAGTGATGTGTTAGCATTTTTCAGAGAAGAGGAGGAAGCCGGTTTCTTGGGAAACACTGTGGCTTAGAAATTAGTTCTTCCCATCTTTGATTTAGTGAGCAGACCATCTCTTCCCAGCAAGTCCCCTTTCATTTCAGGTAATGCAGGCGGACTCCAGTCTTGCATTTAATAGATAGTTAAAAATCAGCTCTAAATATAGTGCAGTGTAACTGTGTAATGATATGTTTATGTTCAGCGAGGGGAAAAAACGTAAGTGAAAGGAGTAACAGTCAACAGTGTCACCTCCTGTTGCGCCCAAACTGTGAGATGCAAAAACTAGATACAGGAATGAATAAAATTAAATAGCTGGGCCCTGAAATCATATATTCCATCTCACATGCAGAGATATTTCTCTACTTATTTGCAGCTATGCTCTGGAGCTCAGCATTATGACCATTTTTCTTCTTACGTAGATTAAACCTATTTAAAAAGCCCTTTTGGCTATCTTTTTGTTATTCATGTGAGTCTAATTCCAGTTTGCTAGAAAAGAGAAGAACCTAGATTTGTGGGTTAAGTAGTCTTGGGGAAGGTTGACTACCCCAGCTCCTGGGAAATATCGAGATCCCCATCTAATTGTTTTCCTGGTAATTATGTAATAGAGGATCAGGGTGGGATGATATCACTGGAAAACAGACCATTGGCCTAGATATGTTCTAATAGTAACCACTCCCATTTCCATAATAATAGCTAGCATTTATGTCTCTATCACCTGAATGTTTGCAAAGTACTTTATAACTAAGATCTCAGTTTATCCTCTCAACCACCCTGAAAGATAATGATGCTCTTATTATTCCCATTTTACAAGCAAAGAAATTGAGAAAAAAAAAACCCGCTAATAAGTACAGAAGGTAAATCTGAATTCAAATATTCTTGAATCCCATCTAGCCATCTGTGAATTGTGATCCCTAATTCACTTATCTAGTGCTTTAAGTTTACAAAGTTCTCTCTTCACTACTTGTGAACGTGGGAGTTCACATAGGTTACTTCTAGGTATAACATTCATACAACCCTGCCTAAAATGACTCGGGGATTATACTTACCAGCATTTGGGGCACCTAGTGGTGCTTTTGAGATCAATAAAAAGCTGCATTAAAAGCACGTAGTTTTCCCTAACCACTACCCCTGAAAAATCACAAATCCCTAGTCTATATCATAGCAATGCCAATTCATATTTGCTTTATCAGTATATAGGTGGACCGTGACCTTATTTACATAAGAATTATTGGGAATCATCCATTTTTAAGTCTGCCTTGCCCAAAGGAAGGTCATAGGTGGCATGGCACTGAAATCCAAAATAGGGAAGGCAGTGGCACAATATTATATTCTGCTTCAATCAGAACACATAGGATATAGTGCTTGTAATTAACATCCTATATTATGGATGGGATTGACAAACAAATGAAGAAAGCAACTGCATGGTGAGAGACCTGAAAACTGTGCCGTTTTGATTTTGAGATGTGAACCTTGAAAGAAGAGAAGATTAATGGAGAGAATAGATGTTAATGTTCCAATAGAGTTTTCATGGAGAGGAGACATGAGATATTTTATGATTGCTTCCAGAGTATGTATCCAGTTGCAATGAGTAGTAGTATCAGAGAGACAGATCCTGGCACAAAGTAAGGAAACATTTTCTAACAATCAGAGCTATCCACAACAAAATGGACCTCTTTGAGAGGTAGTAGAATCTCCATCACTGGCACCAGAAAAGGCAAGTGAATATTTATTTAGCTATATAAGACAGACTAGATTGCTTGCACTGTCCTTTACAACTCTAATATTCTATGATTCTGTGACTGAGAGCCAGACATCTTGATTCTAAGCCCAGAGGCCTTTCCACTTTATATACTATACCATGCCACGCATATATCTTAACCCATACTTCATCTCTTGACCTATCCATTCTCTTTAATCTCCCCTTTGTATTATTGCTTAATCAATCTTTTTTAGTTATATTTTTTTACTCTTCTACTTAGAAATCTTCAGTGACTCTCCATTCCTTTCTCCATAATGTTTAAATTCCTGATATGTGCATGTTATGGGAATGGGAATCTGAATATCTTTCCTGCCTCTAGGCCCTTTGATAAGGCTTAGGTCACTCTGAGAACCTTCCCTGATTTGAAAATATGCTTTACCCCCTAATGGGCTGAATGTGGTAACCTGGAGCCTGTGGTGGGAATTTTGTTCTTCAGGAACACCCACAGCTTGTTATTTTGTGATTGGGCAGTGGGTCACGAGGGTTATGACAGTTGTTGACCCAGAAGGTTATATATAAAGCCCCCCTGGCTTTGAAAACCCAGATGTTGGTGCTTCTGTCTCTGGTAACTGACTAGGTATGGATGTAATGGTCAGACAGCAAAGCCCTGTCTGCTGATCTGTTTCTCTTCCTGCTTGTAACTTCTGTTTGCATTCTCTGAAGTTCAGAGTGCTGACTTTTCCCCCTGAACTAGGCAAATGATATATGTTTGTTTGATTAAAGTAAGATTGTTAACCCATTTTGAATTGCTTTCTTTTGGAGAAGCAGATCTAAGAACCTGTGTTGGCAGCCACCCTGGGTATGCTAGGGTGCTTGCTGATGCAAGGCATTAAAAACCATCACACTCCAGCTTTGTCCAAATTTCTAGCACACTTACATATTCTACATTCAACCAAAACTGAAGTCCTCTCAGAGTACCATTCTTGTCCTTCTCTTTGGTTATATTGATTATTCCTAGTATGGACTGCTGCCACTGTATCCATCTCTTGAAATCACCCTTTCCTTTTAAATATCATCTCAGATACACAATAGTAAATGACTGTAGTAATTTAGTGTCTGATAGACACTAAAATATAAACTATTGGAAAAAAAAAACAAATCTACTGGGAAAAGTGGAAAGAAGCTTGGCAGAAACTAGGTATTGGACAAATATCTCACACCATATACCAAGATGAAGTCAAAATGGGTACATGATTTAGACATCAAGAGTAATACCATTCGCAAATTAGGGGAAAATGGAATAGTTTATCTGTCAATTCTATGGAGAAAAGAAAAATTTAGTACCAAACAAGAAATAGCGAGCATTTCAAAATGTAAAAAAAGGCTAATTTTGATTGTATTAAATTAAGAATGTTTTGGACAATTAAAATTGGTGCAGTCATAATTAAAGGGAAAGCAGAAATCTGGGAGCTGGGGAAGTTTACAGCAAGTATCTCTAGACTTCATTTCTCAAATATATAGACAACTGAGTCAAATTTATAAGAATATGAATCATTCCATAATTGACAAATGGTCAAATGATATGAATATGTGGCTTTCAGGCAAAGAAATCAAAGCTATCTCTAGTCATGTAGAAAAAGGCTTTAAATTACTGTTGATTAGAGGAAGACAAATTAAAACGACTCTGAGGTGCCACCTCAAATCTATCAGATTGGCTAATATGATAGAAAAAGAAAATGATAAATGTTGCAGTGTCTTTGGGAAAACTGGGGCACTAATGCACACTTGGTAAAGTTTTGAACTGATTCAACTGTTCTGGAGAACAATTTGGAACTTTACTTAAAAGGCTATACAACTGTGCATACTTTTTGATTTATAAATACTACTACTAGGACTGTGATCCAAAGGAATTAAAAAAAAAGGAAAAAGCACTTCTTTCACAAAAATATTTATAGCAGCTCTTTTTGTGGTGGTCAAGAATTGGAAATTGAAGTGATAACCATCAATTGGGGAATAGCTAAACAAGTTGTAGTATATGATTGTAACAGAATATTATTATACTATAAGAAATGACAAGCAGGATTGTTTAAAAAAAAAACCTGGGAAGACTTACATGAACTGATGTAGAGTGAAGTGAGCAGAACTAGGAGCACATTGTTCACAGTGACAGCAATATTATTTGATGATGAACTGTGAATGACTTAGCTATTCACAGCAATATAATGATCCAAGACAATCCCAAAGGTCTCATGATAAATGATGCTATCCACCTGTAGCAGCAAGCACCCCAATATCCCCAGGGTGACTGCCAACACAGGTTCTTAGATCTGCTTTTCAAAGGGAAAGCAACTCAAAATGGGTTAACAAGCTTACTTTAATCAAACAAACATACATTACCTAGTTCAGGGGAAAAAGGTCAGCACCCCAAACTCCAGAGTTACAGAACTTACAGATCAAACAGACAGGCTTCCAAACTGTCCAACCATTATATCAATACCAAATCACAGTTACCAGAGAGGGAAGCATCAACATCTGGGTTTTCAAAGCCGGGGGGCTCTCAACAACGGCTTCCCAGAGTCTCATCTGGTCAAATCACACAACACTTCTCAAAGTGAGCCCCAAAGCAAAGCCTCTCCTCAGGGCTTATATAGCCTTCTCCTGGCTCAGAGAATGTAACAACCTTCTGGACCCACTGCCCAATCACAAAGTATCAAGGTGTGGGCTTTCCTGAAAAACAAGCCTCCCACCACAGGCTCCAGGTGCACTTAAGCTAGGGGCAGGGAAGATCTTTAAATTTGCATTTCCATTACACCACCATCAGAGAAAAAAACTGATGGAGTCTAAATATGGACTGAAGCATTTCATTTATTTATTCCTTCTTTTATTCATTCATTCATTCATTTACTTATTTATTTATTTATTCCTTCTTTTATATTTCTTTTTGGAGAGGGGGTGGGTTTTCTTCCACAAAATAAGTAATGAGGATGTACATATTACATAATTGCACATGTATAACATACATCAGATTGCTTATTCTATCAGGGAGGAGCAAGAAGAGGGAAAGAAAAATAAAATTTGGAATTCAAAACTTAAAAAAATGTTAAAGTTTGTTTTTTTTTACATATAATTTGGGCGAAATATTACTTAAAAAAAAGATCAACTCAGTTGCCACTTCTCCAATAAAATCTAATTTGATTTCACTCTCCTCTATCCATTAAAAGTAGTTTCTCCTTTGTTGCTGATCTCACAGCAATTTCTCTGGACTCTTCTGCACATTTTTCTCAAATTCCTTTGTATTGTTATTTATCAACATGATTCCCACCATCCAGACCAAATCCCAGATTAAGTTGTAAATTCCTTGAAAATAGTATCTGTTAACTTGAATAAATGATTGTTGATGGATTTGTTGATATGCTCATTGCAGTATATTACTTATAGTATATGCTGAATAAATTAGTGAGTAAATGAATGAATATCATCTCTCACTCAAATGCCAGATGTTAAATACTAGTAGTCAGGAAGAGGGAAAATATGCTGACATTTATTTAGTGCTTTTAAGTTTTGTAAAGTATTATATGTACATAATTTCATTTTATTTTCACAAAAAACATGCAGCATAATTGCTATAGACATTACTATCCTTATTTTGTAATTCAGAAAATAGAAGAACAGAGAGCATAAGGGGCTTTATCCATAGCCACATTACTAATAAATATTAAAGGCAGAATTCAAACCCAAGTCTTTCTTGTTTTCCAAGGCCGCTTTTTTTCCCTGCTACAACTTTTTACCTTTCAGGATCATTAATTCTTGAGTGTGTTTTAGCACTTTTAATCTCAGTTCATGATAAATGTAGAAAAGGATGGTTATCAAATTCTAAGATAACTATGACTTGGAGGGATATCAAATGTGCTGATAAGATAACCAAGAATTTCAGAGATTTCACAAAGTTGGAATAATACACTGACATTAATATATTTAACAGAGAAAAATATACATTTGACTTAAAATTTTTCAGAAATATATAGTTTGCCACTTACCAGTCATTCCCATGAAAATGATCTTGGTTTTTTAGTCAACTCTAAGTTGAATGTCACTTAGCAATTTATTAAGGAAAACAAAAACAAAAAGCATCTTCCTGCATAAAATAGAATCATAGAATTTCGCAACTGGAAGGGACCTGGGTGATCATCTAATCCAATATTCATTAAAAGAATTCCCACAAATTGTACCCAACAAACTGCCATCCAGTTACTACTCGAACAGTCAAGGAGAAGGCAACCACCTTTCAAGGTAGCCCATTCCACTAGTGGATACCTATTTTCTTTCTTTCTTTTTTTTTTTTTTAGGTGGATTTTGTTTTGTTTTGTTTCTGTTTTCTCCAATGTTAATCTTCTTTGTGGGGGCAGCTAGGTGGCACAGCGAATAGAGAGCCGGCCCTGGAGTCAGAAGGACCTGAATTCAGATCCAGCCTCAGACACTTAACACACAAAAACAAAAACCTAGCCATGTGACCTTAGGCAAGTTACTTAACCCCAATTTCCCTCCAAAAAGAAAAAAAAAAAGCTTCTTTAGGGCAGCTAGTTTGCGCAGTGAGTAAGAGTGCTGGCCTGGGAGCTGGGATAACCCTTGATTGAATCTGGTCTCAGAAAATGAGCACCCACACATAAATAATGACTGGCCATGTAACCTTGAGCAAGTTACTTAACCCCAATTGCTTAAAAAAAAATCCTCTTTGCAATGTCTACTCATCATTCCTGGTTCTGGCCTGGAACTTAAAAAAAATATAAAATTATAGGAAATAACCATAGCACCCACAATATCAAAACTGATAATTCCTAGTTCTATAGCGTTTTAAGTTTTTAAAAGTGTTTCTCTCTTCTGCCCCTTAAAATCATGCTGGGAGCTAAATAGTATAAGGATTGTTATCATTGCTCTCCAGAAGAGATAGCTGAGACACATAAAGTGACTTGCTCACAAATATATTGCTAATACTTGTCGGATCTGGGACTTAAGTTCAGGTTGTCTCACATGCTTGTTCTATTAGACAACATAATTTGATCTTTAGATATTTTGTACTATGCACTGACCCATTCACCTCAGGAAATTATGGTGACTTTTGACACCCTCTCAGAAAATAAAAAACAGACATTGGCAAATTGGAACACTTCAAGAAAAGTAGGCAATTCTGGCTACCATGCCATTTGAGGGGTGGTTGAATAACTGGGGAAGATCAGCCTGGGAAACACAAGACTTCAATGGGGAACATTTTTCTTGAATGTAAAAATGTTATGGAAAAACAATTCAACTTATATTCTCTAATTCCAGAAGGGAAAACTTGGATCTAAGGAGTGGAACTTATAGAGTGATAGGCCTGGCAAATATGAAGGATTTGTTCTGTGAAGTTTTGTATTTATTACCGTTCTTGTTTTCCCTTGCATAGAGTCTAAGTACACTTTTGTGTAGCTTCTATATACTGCTCCTAGTTCTTTACTCAGTAGCCATGTAGATAATTTTCAATTTCCATTCCATGTTACTGCCCTAAAATACTTAAAGTGTTCTGTTTTTACTGTCTTCTATTCTCCAAACTAAACTACACCCAATCTTCACATGGTATGATTTAAGGCCCTGACATACTCTACATCTTCTCAATGTCCTTCCTAAAAACTATGTACAGAAGTGAAATGTATCCTTCATATATGTTCTGACCAAGGCCTATGATAAACTCTAGATATCTTCCTGCTTCTTAACTGACAGCTCAGAATTTGGTTCCAAGACCATACCATGACTCTCATTTTGATTATTCTAGATAGCTTGTTTTGTTCCCTATGTACATTATTTTTCTTCATCCAAGAAAACAAAAAAAGATTTTATCAAAGCAAAACAAAACTAAAAAGAAATGTATCGAAACCATGATAAAAGGAATTTTTAATGTCTACTCAATGAGGCTACATTATAGATAAGTTTTTTTAAATAATATAGTCCTTGGCTATAGTAAAAGAAAGATTGGTTAGAAAGGGTTGCTTCCTATAAAGTTGGAAGTTCAGATATAAATGTATGTATTTTTAAATTACTAAAAATTATAACCCTAGAAAATACATATTTATTGGTTTGCCAGGTAAGTCTTCAAGGACAGGTGGTAACACACAGTTCCATATATGATATGGAGTTCCATATAAGACACTGTAAGTGCTGAATAATTTATAATTAAAATGCTAATGAAAAATATGAGTATCCAAACACGGATGGTGAATTTGGAGCCGGAAGAAACCTGTATTCAAATACTGCCTGCAACACTTACAGGCAGTACGACCACAGACAAGTCAACTAATATGTCTTAGGCTCAGTTTCCTCAATGTTTCCTCAATGGTATTGATAATACCTTTAATACTAACCTTGAAAGCTTTTAGGGAGGATCAACTTGGATTTTATATATACATACATACGTATGACAAAAACATCTAACATTTACAGAGCACTTTAAGGTAGATTCAATGATAACCCCATTTTACAGATGGAAAAACGGGCAGATGGAAGGTAAGCAATTTAATTAGGGTTACATAGCAAGAAAGTTTCTTTGTCAGGATTTGAATTCAGGTCTTTATTATGTTAGGTCCACTGCTCTATTCACTACCACCTAGGCACCAATTTATAGAATTTAATCATAGAATAAGGCCAATGATTAAATAGTTGATGGTTACTTGAATGCAATGGAAGATTACCCTGTTTATGGAAAAAATAACGTTGAATATTATGAGCACAGAGAAATATGGGAAGATCTACAAGAACTGATAAAAATTGAATTAAGTAAAACAAGGAAAGCAGAATACATAGTAACTTATAATGTAAGTGAAAAGCATGACATTAAAAGAATAAAGATGGAAAAACTCAAAATTATTATGATCAGGTTTAGCTTGAAAGAAGAGATGGAAGATACTTGGGCAGATGCAGGTGAGGAACATTGCATAAATTAAAACTTAAAAAAATCTTTTAGTTTTGCTAAACTATATTTTTACTGTTTTATTATAAGAAATTACTCATATACTGGGAAATGTAAATAATATATAACAAAAAATAAATAAAATTATTCTTATAATAGAATTTACTTCCTGCCAGAAGCAACATTATCATAATCACCCATCATATTCTGAAACATTTTACAGTCTACCAACTACTTTCCTTAAAACAATTTAATGAAATATGTTGTACATTTTTTCTCAGTTTTATAGATAAGGAAAAGGAAGCTCAGAGACAAAAAAAAAACAACTTATCCATGGTCATATAGTTATTAAGAGTAAGTCCTCACAAAGATTACCCCATATTGGAGGGACTGTAGATTTAAAGTTTTTAAAAGTGTATGAATACAAGTCAGTACAAGATAAGGGATAAAAGGGTGTTACAGACATTTATTAATATAGACACTTCAAAGACTGAGATATCACTGCCGATTGTGGAAGTCAAAGAAGAAATACTCATAAGGAGTTAGAATTTATCCTTGGTATGAATTAATTATCCAGTGTTTTTGTGGATCGAAATCTGTCTGCTGGTGCAAAAATCTATCTCAGTGCTAATAACAAATGGTCATGTGTCCTTATGGAACTCTCAAGCTTTGGAAAAATCACATTTGTAAACAACTCCAAAAAATGATGAAAAATAACACGGTGGACTCCTGGTGCCAAGAGGGCAGAGGAAGGAAGAAACTCTCTGAAAGCCCTCTTAAATTCCCCTCCAAACAACGAGAATACCACCTTAGAATTAATCTAGGATTGGGGAAGTAGTTTAACAACAAGGGAGGAAAGGTCTGTCTCATTGGGATAGGAGGGGAATGAAGTCCAAGAGTTAACAGTAGCAGTAGCCAGCCTCACAGCAGGAGACTTTCATCAAGTCTCCAAGCCTGGGACAACCAGCCAGGCTCTGTTCTCCTGTAAACCAGCAGCCCCCTAGGAAATTGAGCAGTCTGTGCAGCACTCCAAGGCCCCACCCCTAGCAAAATCCATCAGTAAGACTTTGACCCCATTGCTGAGCAGTGATGAAGCCCTGGTCCTAGGCTGACCAACAATGAGACTCTGCCTATATGGTCTACCCACTGAGAGACCTCATTTCCATAGCAACCCAGCAGCAGGGCCCCAACCCTGCAGCAGGTCATCAACTAAAACCCACACCCAGGGGAGGCCCCAACTCCCCACCACCCAGTACTAGCCAGAAGGGTGACCTATGCTCCAGTGAAAGCTAGTAGTTGAGCCCTGAAGCCCAGGGAAAGCAAGCAGTAAGAACCTGAGCACCAGCACAAAAAGCTTAGGAGAGTACAGGCCAGAGCCCAGCTCACATAAAAACACTAAGTCACAAAAGAGGCAGAAAAAGTGAGCAAAAACAAAACAAAACAAAACAAAACAAAACAAAAAAAAACCAACTTGATTATAGAAACATACTGTGGTAACAGGGAGGATACATTTGAAAAGGATGACAGTGGCAAGATGACTCCATGTAAAGTCTCAAAAAAAATTTAATTTGGTCTCAGTGCCGAAAAAATTCCTAGAAGAGATTAAAAAAGCATTTTAAAAAGCAAGTTAGAGAAGTAGAAGGAAAATTGGGAAAAGAAATGAGAGTAATGCAAAATAATCATGAAAAAGAGAGTCAGTAGTATAGAAAAGAGGTACAAAAATTTATTTTTTTTTTTGCTTTTTGGAGGGGAGAAGCTAGGGCAATTGGGGTTAAGTGACTTGCCCAAGGTCACACAGCTAGTTTTTTTTTTTGTGTGTGTGTGTGTTAAGTGTCTGAGGCCAGATTTGAACTCAGGTCCTTCTGACTTCAGGGCTGGTGCTATATTCACTGAACCACCTAGTCACCCCCAAAATTTTTATTGAGGAAAATAACTCCCCCAAAAGTAGAATTGGACAAATGGAAAATGAAGGACAAAGGGTCACTGAAAAAAATAATTCCTAAAAAATTAGAATTAAGTAAGTGGAAGCTAATGATTCTGTGAGTGACATCAAGACACAATAAAACAAAATTTAAAAAAGAAAAAAAGAAAATGTGAAATTTCTCATTTGAAAAACAATTGATGTAGACAGAAGAGATAATTTAACACAATATATAGAGAAGTACGTTAGATTTGTAAGAATACATGTCATTCCCCAATTGATAAATGGTCCAAAGGATATGACCAGGAAATTTTTATACAAAGAATTCAAAACTATCTATAGTCATATAAAAAATGCTCTAAATGACTTGATTATAGAAATGCAAATTAAAACAATTCTGAGGTACCACCTCACACTCATGAGATTGGCTAACATGATGAAAACAGAAAATGTTCAATGTTGAACAGGATGTGGGGAAAAAAAAAACCTGGTACACTAATGTATTGTTGGTAGAGTTGTGAATTGATCCAAATATTCTAGAGAGCTATTTGGAACTATTCCAAAAGGTCTTAATACCACTGAATTCTATATCCTAAAGACATTCAAAAAAGTGAAAAGGACCTATTTGTATAAAAAAAATATTTATAGCAGCTCCTTTAGTAGTAAGTAAGAATAGGAAATCAAAGGGATGCCCATCAATTGGGGAATAGCTAAGCAAGTTGTGATATATGATTATAATAGACTATTATTGCATTAATAATAAGCATGGTAATTTCAGAAAAAAAAGCCTAGAAAAACTTACATGAACCGATGTAGAGTAAAATGAACAGAACCAGGAGAACATTTTACTTGGTAAGAGCAATATTGTTCAATGAAGACTTGTGAATGACTTAGCTATTCTCAGCAAAACAAAGTCCAAGACAGTCCCACAGGACTAATGATGAAGTACACTATCTTCCTAAGGAGAAAGAACTGATACTGTTTGAATATAAGCTGAAGCATGCTATTTTTCACTTTTTTCTTTTTTTCTTTTTTTTATTTAAACAAATGCTTTATTAACTTCTGTTTTACATCATTCATTTCCACCAGATTTTGAGTTACAATCATTCCCCGCCCCCGTTTTTCCCCTACCCACCCTCCCAGAACAGCAGTCCCACAAGACATCTCCTCCTCTAATCTGCTCTCTCCCATATCCTCTGCCACACCCCCTTCGACCTCCCCATTAGAGGAAGGTGAATCTTTGTGTCCCAATGCCTGCACATCTTATCTCCCAATTATAAGCAAAATAATATTAATAATAGTATTTATATATATTTGAAACATTTAATCTTAAGACCACGAATTTCAGATCCATTTCCTTACTCCCTTGTCACCCATTCCCTCTGGGGAGATAAGTAATTCAGTATATGTTTTTTTTTTTGTTTGTTTGTTTGTTTTTGGTGGGCAATTGGGGTTAAGTAACTTGCCCAAGGCCACACAGCTAGGTTTTCATTTGTGTATGCGTTAAGTGTCTGAGGCGGGATCCAAACTCAGGTCCATCTGACTCCATGGCCAACTCTCTACTCACTGCACCACCTAGCCACCCCTTAATTCAGTATATGTTGTACATATCTAGCTATGCAAAACATTATCATAGTAGATGTATTGTACAAGGCTGCTTATAATTCACTCCCCCTCATCCCACCCCCACCTGGTCCATTCCCCACTTGATCCTGTCCCTCTTCCATAGTGGGTACCTCCAACATCCCCTACCCCCAAGGATGCCCTCCTATCCATCATCCCTCCTCTCATCCCCCTTCCCCCCATTCTGCTGTAGGTTGAGATGTCCCACCTAGTATGTATGTCATTCTCTCCCTTAACCAAATTCAATGAGAATGTGGTTTTGCCTTTTTGCCTTTCTATTTTTCCTCTCCCCTGCAACCACTTCCCCCTACTTCCTCTACATGAGATAGTTTACCCCACCCTGTCTCTCCCCATCTCCTCCTGCCACTTTCCTCTCTCACCCCACAAATTCACCCCTTGAGTATCCTCCCTTCCCAACAAATTCAACCTATGCCCTCTATCCATATATAACTGTAACCATATACACACATTCACATATGTATTCACATGACCATACACCCTTCTTCCATTATTTTCATAGTGAGAAAGATTTCCTCAGTAACAGTTATTGTTTTTCCATATAGGAATGTAAATAGTTCAACTTTGATAAGTTCCTTTTGATTTCTTTTCCCTGATTACTTTCTCAGGCACCTCTTGCTTCTTCTGTTCGGATGTCAAATTTTCTATTCAATTCTGGTTTTTTCCTCAGGAGTTCTTGAAAGTCCTCTATTCCACTGAATGACCATATTTTCCCCTGAAACAAAATACTCAGTTTTGCTGGGTAGGTGACCCTTGGGTTCATTCCCAGTTCTTTTGCCCTCTGGAATATCATATTCCATGCCCTTTCATCCCTCTGTGTAGAAGCTGCCAGGTCCTGTGCTATTCTGATTGTGTTTCCACAATATTGAAATAGTTTCTTCCTGTCTGCTTGTAGTATTTTCTCCCTGATCTGGGGAGTCTGGAACCTGGCTATAATATTCCTGGGAGTTTTCTTTTGGGGATATTTTTCACGAGGTGATTGGTGGATTCTTTCAACCTCTATTTTGCCCTCTGGGTCTAAAACATCGGGGCAATTTTCCTTGAGAATTTCTTTAAGCATGATTTCTAGGTTCTTTCTTTGATCATGGCATTCAGGTAGTCCAATAATTTTTAAATTATCTCTCCTGGATCTATTTTAAAGGTCAGTGGTTTTTCCCATGAGATATTTCACATTGCCTTCTAATCTTTCATTTGTTTGGATCTGCTTAACAGCATCTTGATTTCTCATAAAGTCATTAGCTTCCATTTGTTCCAGTCTAACTCTGAAGGAATGAATCTCCTCAGTGAGCTTTTGAGATTCTTTTTCCTTCTGGCAAATTCGACTTTTTAAGGCATTCTTCTCCTTATTGCCCTTTTGGACCTCCTTTGCCATTTGAGTTAGTCTATTTTTAAGGTGTTGTTTTCCTCAGTCAGGCTGTTGACCCTCATTTCATACTTTTCCTGCATCCTTCTCATTTCTCTCCCCAGTTTTTCCTCCACTTCTCTTATTTGATTTTTAAAGTCCTTCTTACGGTCCTCTATGGCCTGCAACCCGCTCATGTTTTCCCCTGGGGCTTTTGGAGCAGGATTTCTGATCTCACAGTCCTCTTCCTGCTCCATGCTTCCACTCTCCTTGCCCCCAAAGTAGGAATCTAGGGTTGCATTTTTCTCTTTAATTTGTTTCCTTTGCCTTGGCATGTTGCCACTTAATGACTTGACTTTTGGGCTTGTTGCCACACTATGGCTTTGCTGACAGATTGGGGAATTTTCATCCCAAAAGTGTGGGAGAGCAACTTCTGTTTCTGGCAAGCTGGAAACCCACCCATGACCTCCACCTCAGATCACAATCCAAATCCAGGCAGGTTAAAGCAAGAGCGATTACTCCCCAAGACTGATCTCTGGATCTCCCTTCAGTTCTCAGGCCAGGAGCTGGAGCTGCCTCTCAAAAATACAAAGTGGAGTGTCTCTTCAGCGGCTTCTAGCCCCCAGGGGAGGAAGCCAATGGGTTCCCCAAATACTGGTCCCAAAGTCCATAGGGCACAAACCTCTAACTTTGTCCTAGGCATGTCTATGTTGATAATTCTGGAATCGCCACAGCTGCTGGTGTTCTGGGGTACCTCCAGCTGGCTGCTTGCCCTGCATCCCTGGGGCTAAAACTTGACTAAGGGGTACTGGACCTGTGCTTGGCTCCCCACTCTCTGAATGCTGCATGCTGCTGGCTCCCAGAGAGCTGCACTGGTCCTTCCTGCAGGGCTGCTGGGCTATCCTCAGCGGGAGGTTAGCTTCTCTGTGTCGTTCTGTGGGTGCTGGGGCTCCAAAAGTTGTTCAGAGTCCCCTTTTACATAGTTTGGAGGAAATCTGGGGGCAGAGTGGCTTGGACCAGCTGTTCCTACTCCGCCATCTTGGCTCCACCCCCCACTTTTTTTCTTTTATTTGAGTCTTCTTATACAAATTACAAACATGGACGTGATTTACATAATTGCACATCTATAATCTATACGTGATTGCTTACCATCTCAGCAAGGGGGGACGGTAAGGAGATGTAGACTGATGAAACTTGGAACTCAAACTTTAAATAAAAATATTAAAAAAAAATAAATTTGTGCGGTAGACTGAAGCATGATGCCATTGATGATTTGTATGTTAGAAGTTCCAGAGAAAATATCACTTAGACTATTTATGATTGGAAAAAGAGGTATACCTATCACCTAAGGAAGCATAGATGATTATAATAGCCTGAGTATTCTATTGGTATTCATGTGATTTTGAAAAAATGGAAAGAAGGCCTAAAGTACATTGTGTAGCAACTTGGGAATTATTTGTTTAAAAGTTTGATACAAATCACAGAAGGTAAGGAAATATAAATGAGGAGCTATCTGTGATGATAAAATAACTATATCATCAGGATTATAGGTTAATGAATGTCTTACAATGATTTCTATTGATCTTTTTGAGTAGTAACTGCCCTGAGACAATACTACTCATTTCTGAATTTATCCTTCAGATCACTTGACAGATATTAGTAGCAATATCAGTAGGATAGGGACAAGATAAAAACTAGAGAATGATTTCATTAGTGTAGGAAACTTCCACGTAAGGAAATCCCCTTCACCAATGAAAGTCAGCTCTTTCTCTAAAATTTTTAGTTTCCTATATTACTCTAAGGTAGGTGATATAATGGATAGAGCTCTAGACCTGGAGTTAGACTCATCTTCTTGAGTTCAAATATGGCCTCAGACACTTACTAGCAGTGTGATCTTGGGCAAATCACTTAACCATTTGCCCCAGTTTCCTCAACTGTAAAAAGAGTTGGAGAAGGAAATGACAAACCACTCCAGAATCCTTGCCAAGAAAACCCCAAATGGGGTCATGAAGAGTCAAACATGACTGAAAAACAACCAAACAACAGAACCACTAAAACATTAAGCTATTTAACATTAGGTCAAATGGTAAAGTGCATAGGTGTAGAATGTAAAGTCCAAAAGACAAAGCTTAAAAATTTGCTCTTACTGCCTGGGTGTCCTTGAACTTGCTTTCATTTGGGAACAACTAGATGACACAATGGATAAAAGCATTGGTCTTGGAGTCAAGAAGACACGAGTTCAAATCCTGCTTCAATCCTTTACTAGCTGTGTAGTATTGGAAAAGTCTTTTGACCTTTCTCAGCATCAATTTCCTTACCTATAAAATGACAGCATTCATTGGGATAACCTGTCTTGTACTTTGTAAACCTTAAAGTGCTTTATAAAAGCTAGGTATTGTTATTGTTGAGGTTTTATTGTCATTATAAAATTATTAGCTTCAGTTTTTTAAGGGCAAAATGTAGAGATTGAACTTGATGGTTTCTCACTAAAACTTCCCTTTGCAGATCAAAATACTATGATTGTAAAAGTATTCAAATCTTGCTTGGCTCCAAGTTTCCCAAGTGTGAAATGTAAATGTAGAGAGAATGATCTCTATCGTTACTCAGACATTGAAAGCCACCTAATTTGTTTGACTTATTATAAGGAAAGATTCTGCCCTCAGTGATATAGTATTGCCCCCTTCCGAGTCCAGGCCTGACTCAGCATTGGAGTTGGTCCATACCACATCTTAGCCAATAAGATCCTTGACCTTGTAGCTATGGTAATTATGTATGTGTTTTAATTAAGACAACCTCAATAAATAAACTCTCTTCCCCTCCCCAATCCACCCCCATATAGCATCCCCTTTATAGTAGCTGGCCAAATTGCCAACAAGCCAACTTTTCTATTTGTGAAAACTTGTATTTTTATTCAGGGGAGCTACCTATAAGGAAAAAGGAGGAAGGAGCAGCCTATTTTCGCCATCACCATCCAGCCGAGGGGAAAACAAAGGGATAATTATAAACTGTTTCTCTTATTGTTACTCTCACATTAGACATGTGCATCTCTCACACTCGCTTTCTCGCTTTTTTTTTTTCCACAGAGAAGTGATTCTGCTGTGGAGATAGGACCAGGTGCATGGGGGTGACCTCACACACACCAAATCGGGAGCTGACATCCATCACACTTTGAAATTTTGGATTTCATCATTTCCTGATCTTTCTAAAGGGATCACAGCACCTGGCCCTCACAGCTGTAGTTCATTTAGAAAGCAATTTAAAAACCGAGAGAAAAGCAAATGACATCTTGCTGCCTCAGCCTTGTCATTAAGTATAGCAGAATGGCCTCCATTTATGCGACACATGGCTAAGAATTAATATCTTTCAGGGCTTTCTCCAGTAGAGATTACAAAAGGTTTGAAAGACCACTAAATAATTAGTAGTATGACTGAAGCAAGCAAAAAAAAAAGGGGGGGGTGATGATGATGAAGAAAAGAAAGAAAATCCCTTTTCTTCATGCTAAAGAAGAATTATTAGGAATCACACTGACTCTGAGATGCTTTAAATACTGGGGTTATTCATACTCCCACCCTCCAGAAATTACATTTTATGCTTTATTGGCCTATATTTATGCCCACAGTGACAGTCTCATTGTTTTCTATACATAAATGACTGATTTCTCTGAATATTTTACATTCTTTGGTCTTCAAAGTAGGAGCACAGGATTTTAAGCTAAAGCAATTCATTTTAAATCTTGGGTTTGCCATGTATTACCTATGCCACCTTATATCATCATTCCCTCTCTTTGGGCTTCATTTTCCTCATCTGTAAAATAAAGGGGTTGGACTCAGTAGTAAGTCCAGTCCTTTCCAACTCTGAAATGCTATGATCTTTACCTAATTTAATTGCTGTGGTGAGTGGAGGGAGAGTTTACAGGGTCAGCATGAAAATGTTTTAAACTGTTTTGTTTTGAAGGCAGTAAGTATATTTCTCCTCTCTGAATTAAACTCGTGGGATCTTATATGCTAGGATACAGCTTGAAATTGTGAGTAATGTCAGAGACCAAGTTTGAAGGCTTTGCAAAGACAACATGCCTGGCCTCAGATCCCAGGTTGCACAATAGTTTGTAAACTAGGGATTTCTTTTTTAGTAGGTTTACAGCTGCTCCTCTGGCGAAATTGCTGTTTGTGTAGCTGGTTGGCAGGTTCCTATCCCGGGAGCTAGACCCCAACTTGATGTAACCCATTTTTGCTTAATTTGTATAGAAGATGAATTGCCCTACTAATTAGGTGTTCTCCAATATGCATTTTGGCTTACTGTGTATGTACCTGAAAATATATTTTTAAAAAAGATGTAAACTCCATTCTGTTGCCTCTGTATCATATAAATAATTGACTTTATTTCAATACATTGATTATATTTCCAGTATGTGTAATAACCTTGTTTGAGAACTGAGAGACAAGGGATGATAAAACATATCACATGTCCTCCAGGAACTTAAAGCTCAAATGTGGTGAAGATGATAAATAATGTGATGAAGTGATAAGACATGCTCACAAACAGGTATAATGGAAAGTAGAGTTTGATACTTTGTAAGGGAGATATAAACAAGGAGGAAAGTAAGTCCAATTAAAGTGCCAATTTCTTCCAATTGGAAGAATAGGAAAGTCTAGTTAGAGATAGTGGTTATTGGAGAATAGGGAAGGATTCAGCAGATGGACATGATTGGGAGGCAGTTTTTTTCCCCTTTGGGCAAATTTTGAGTAAAGGTACAGAGAAAGAAAAAAATATCATCTAGTTTGATAAGGCATGAGGTAGACAAAATAGTGAAGGAAAAACCTATTTTACATTCAAGCTACAAAGCATTCTAGATTTCATTTCCTCCTTTTCATAATGGAGATAATAATCTAAAATTGCCGACATGTCTGGATGATTTTGTGACATATTCTTTACTAGACTCATATAGATGTAATCATCATTGACACCTTCTCCCTCCTTTCCAACCATTACCATGTTAATATGCAAAAGAGATAAGGCTGAAAAGGACAAGTTGGAAACATTACCATTGATACCTCTTACTTATTATCTACAATCTGATGGTGCTATCTTAAGTGAAGTACTTATATACAAAAATACCAGAAAGGCACCATAGTATAGACTTACCATAATCAACATCATCATTACCTATATAGAAAAAAATTCATGAAGCTTGAAGTAGAAATGCAAGTTCCCAGTATCTTCAAGAACAAAAACAAAAATGCATCAAGTAGTGGGAATGATCCTTCTAGCACTTAGTAAACCTTAAAACACCATAATAAATGTTATTTATCATCATCACTACCATTATTACTATTACCTTGTAGAACATCCAGTCTCTGCCCCTTGACTTATAGATGAGGAATTTGAGGTCCAGCATGATCAAAAACTTGCCCAATTTCCATAGGTAGTGAATGACAGAGCTGGGATATAGATTCTGGTCCTTTGGCTGGTTGTTGTTTGCCTATATGTGTCGAATACCTACCCAGCAAAGTACCTCTAACATAGCAGGTGCATAGTAGTTACCTTGAATTGAATGAATTAATAGCAATCATAATAATTAGCTTACAACTTTCATTCAACTGCAGTTATTTTGTCCATCTATGTGATAAGCCACAGAACATTAACAATGAAAGAATAATTATAAGATAACATCTTGTCATAGGATCATTCCTATCTGACTTCCATCAAATAAAAAGAGAATTATTTTTCTGAGATGATGATTATCATAAAACAGCTGACATTTATATACCATTTAAAATTTTGCAAAGTATATTACATACATTCTAATTCTATTGTCACATCAATGCTGTGAGATAGATTGAATAGGTATCATTAGGAAAGACAGCAAAATACAGTGTGAATCATAGTGGGTAGGGTGTCAGAGGACATTGGTTCAAATCCCAGCTATGATACTACCCAGGTGACATTGGGTAAGCCACCACTTGTTCTCCCTCAGCCTCAGTTTGCTTATTTGTAAAATGTGGGAGCTGAAATAACTGATCTGTATGGTCCCTTAGGGTAGGTAGGTGGTGCAGTGGATAGAGTACCAGCCTGGAGCCAGAAAGACTCATCTTTCTGAATTTAAATCTAGCCTCACACACTTACTAGTTGTGTGTCCCTGGGCAAGTCACTTAACTCTGCTTCAGTTTCCTCATCTGGAAAATGAGCTGGAGAAGGAAATGGCAAACCATTCCAGTATCTTTACCAAGAAAACTCTAAATGGGGTCACAGAGAGTTAGACAAAATGGAATCAACTGAACAACAGCAATAGCAAGAATAAAAGGGTCCCTGAACAGTTCTAGATCAGAGAATTGTCCCATAAACATCCACTGTCATTCTCACAATACATATTAGAATTGGTATCATGGGGGCAGCTAGATAGCACAGTGAATAGAGCACTGGCCCTGGAGTTAGGAGGACCTGAGTTCAAATCTGACCTCAGACACTTAACATTCAGCACTTAATTAGCAATGTGACCTGGGCAAGTCATTTAACCCCAATTGCCCTGCCCTCCCCACTCCAAAAAACAAAAACAACAACAACAAAAAAGAATTGGGATCATATATTGACTTCAATTTCCAAGCTATGAAGAAATAATGTACGTAGGAAAGTCTTTCCAATTGCAGTGTCAGCATTGTAGAAGCTAAGGATGGTTAGAACTTGATTTTGTGTACAGACATATAAAACAGCTTTTAAATGGGGAGCTGTTAGTGCTTTGAGATAACTTCCTGGAAGTTTAGGGTTATTTAGAAATTAAGAAATTAAGTATCAGCTGATTGATAACCAGGAAGCTTTGGTTTAATCCCAATTGCACTATAAAGCAACCATATGACGTTAGGCAAGTGCCTTCCTATGTCAGACTCTCAGTTTTCTCGCTTGTGTGTGCGCGCATGCGCACACACACATACACACACACTCACTCACTCATGCTAAATGAATTAATGAATTCAACAACTCCTCTTCCCTATTCTAATGTTTCTCCTCAGAGAAGGAGTACCCTCCCTTAGGGACACTGAACATTATGGTGTGTGGAATCAGACATTAAGAAATGAGTTTATAATTGATCAAGTATGTGTATGTGAATTAATAAAAGTAGTATTGCACTAAGTAACCAACCTATGTTATACAAGGAAGCATGTATTCAAATAAAATACTATAACAGTAATTTATGATAGCAACAATGTATGGGCATAGAGTATGAAATATGCATTTTCCTTAACTTTATTGTTTATCGTTCCTTGGTATCATTCTTCTCCATCACTAAAATTGGGACTGTTTCAAGAGAAGTGCTTTGTGGGCTGTAAAGTACTGTATATAATGATTAAAATTTTATAATTAAATACAACTTTTATAAGAAATTATTTACACATAAATTATCCAATATAGATAAGAGATAATTCTGTTATTGTTATTTTATTTTCATTATGTCAACAATTAGGTCAACTCCCACCTACCCTGCTAACAATCTTCCCATACCATTGTATTTTAAAATTATTTCTCTTTTTTCCAAAGATCTTCAAAATTTGCTGTCTATATCATTTATTGCTCACTGACTATTTCTGTTCTGTTTTGTTCAGTACCTTTCTGTCTTCTCATTATTACATTTTAGAGATGAGAAAAACCATGAGAAATCTGGTATTTAGGGTTGGAAGGAAGGGATGTTAAGGATCCTCGGTTCACCCCCCATATACCTGGTCCACAGACAAATTGGTTAAAAAACAAAACAAAACACACACACGCAACAACACAGAAGCTCAGATTTCTTGACAACCAAGTGTCATCTCTTGATTTATCTGAATATCTATTTGTCTGTCTGAATATTTGTCATAATGGGAAAAAATGGGAAATAATGGGGAAAAAATGATGGTTCAAGTGTTAAATTACTTGAATTCAAATCCTCCTACTGGTAATTACTAGCTGGGTGACCTTGGGCAAAAGATTTCACTTCCCAGGGCCTTAGTCTCCTCATTAATAACATGAGGGATTTGGGTTCTAACACCTCAAAGGCCTCTTCTACCTTGAAATCTGTTATCTTGTAATCTTATAAGCCTCTACTTCCTTCCTACCTATCTACTAACTGATGCAGTTTTTGAAATGTGCACAGAGGTCAATGGCATTAATTTAGATTCTGTTTCCTTCCCCTTTCCTACAAGGGGATTTGTAGGTGAAGGATGTTTAACACAGAAGGATTTATTAATTACTCTCAGTGCCCACTGTAGATCTAATAGTGGGATGCCTGGTTAGGCAGCCATTTAAAGATTCTGGCCACCTCTCCACTGCTATTCTGTCCTAGAAGATTTGGAAATCTCCTAGTCCTAAAAACTCTTTTGTGAATTCTAGGGCTCCCAGCTCTACCATTCGGCCCCTAAATCAAGTGAGTACTCCAGTCAATCCATGTTATGCCATATAAATCACTACACTATGTGTGTAAGTGCTTTACGTCTCCCCCCATCAGCAGCAGCAGTAGTTGCATCAATAGCAGCAACATTATTATTATTAGTTAAAAGAATGATGGCTTTTTAACTGATATAACCATTAATTATCTCTTGCCTCCACAATAGTTTTATTTTTGTTTTAGACCTTTCTTCACTCTCCCCAGATCTACAGAATTAATAAAATGCAATTGCAGTCTGGATCCAATACCACCAGATTGTTCTGGATTTTATACTCTCTTAATGACTATCTTTCTCAGTCTTTCATCTCTTCCTGCTTCATTTTTCTGACTTCGTTTAGAGAAGTGTTTTTTGTTTTGTTTTGAATTTTCATTCATTTTTTTTAAAATTTACATTCTTTATGTTTTATTTTGGTTTTGAAATTCTCTCTCACCAGTCCCTCCCCTACTCATTGAGAGAGCAGTGGTTTTTACAGCAGAGTCTGGAGAAGTGGGAAAGAAATAAACATTTATATAGTACCTATCATATACCAAGCACTGTTTTAAGCCCTTCACAAATGTTATCTCATTTTATTGTCACAATAATCCTGTGAGGTAGGAACTGTTATTATTCTAGATTTGCAATTGAAGAGATGGAAGTTTTGACTGGGAACCCTTAAGAGTTTGTGAGGTTAAAACTATTTTTATAGTAATATTGCACTAACATAATTTAGGGAAGAGTGGCCTCAATATTGTTTAAGAGAATAAAAGGGGCCTGAGATCAAAAAAGTTTGAGTACTGCTGGGTTACATTTTAAGGTAAAAAATAAATAGGACATTCTTGGCACAACAGATTGCTATCTTGAAAGAGATGAGACCTGAGCTATTCTCAGGCTTTTATTTTCTCCTGTTTCTTTGATTCTGCCTGAGTACCTGGTTTATCTTTTCTACTTCTTACTAAGGGCCAGCAGCTGAAGAGGGGGAGGCTCCAACAAGTTTAGATCTGATGCTCGTCTATCTAAATACACTGGGGAAAATTCATTCAGCAAGTATTCACTAAATGCCTACCATGTCACTAGCACTGTGTTAAGGGTTGTTAGGGAAAGGAATATGCCATAAAGTTTTTCCCTGAAGGAGTTTTAAATATCTTTGGGGAGAATGTCTCCCATAAATAAAATAATTAGAAAACAGTGCATAGCAGTATAAAATTATATTTGATGTATTTATTCAGCAAACATTTACTAAGCATCTATTCTGTTTGAGGCACTGTCCTCAACTTGAAGATATGCCAAGATTGAAGTGACAATGATCTTGTGTCCAGGAAGCCATACTTAAACAACTAAGGAAATACAAGGGAAAAAGAACTATTGTTCAGAGCCAAGTGTGAGAAATATAACAGAGAAATCCAACTCAGTATGATATATTTGAGGTGGGAGAGATCATTTTTGGCTGTACTAGGTTGTCCTGAATGGCTTTGTGCAGGGGGTTCTAAGTGAAGTCAGCCTTGAAGGATCTTCTTTAGATCAAGACACAACTATAATCCATTCTAGGTGTGGAGTATAGAGTGAGAAAGACAAGAGAATGAGATGGGAGCAAAATGGAATGGAGGATTAAGAAATAAAGAATGCAGTTTCACTAGACCTCCGAATATGTGAAGATGAGTAGTATGAAACAAAGCTGGAAAAATAATGGGATTTATATTGTGAAACTCCTTGAATCTTCACATAGAGCATAGAGAATTGAACAAGTATCAGGGCAGAATATTGGGGAGGAAAACCCATCATGCTCAGTTAAGGGCAGAGGGTTAAAGAGATTTAAAACCTCAGAGAAATGTTGGAAAATAATGAGACTCTTAGTTGCTTTGTATTTTTTCAATTTAGTTCAACAAGGCTTGATGCATCTATTATGTGTCAGGCATTACTCTAAGGATTGAGGATATAAAAAGAGGCAAAAGATAGTTCCTGTAAGTTCTCAAGGAGTTTACCATCTAAGAGGGGAAATAACATACAGACCTCTATGTACAAAGCAAGCTATATATATATATATATATATATATATATATATATATATATATATATATATATATATATATATATATATATATATATATATATATATATATATATATATATATATATATATATATATATATATATATAGGTGTAATGCTAGTGGGATTTAAGATCTTCCCTGCCTCTTAATAGGCCTCATGTGGAGCCCATTAAGGGAAACTTTCTTAAGGGAGGCTTGCTTGTAGGAAGGCTTCCACACCTTTTGCTAATTTCTAATTAGGCATTGAGTCACAAGGGTTGTGAGGCCTTATGGCTCTGAGAAGTGTATAAAAACTCTGAGTTGGTATTTTGCTTTAGGGGCTTGCTTATGAAAAGATCTTGGGATTCCCTGGTCAAGATTCTGAGAGGCCTTATGTTCAGAGCTACCTGACTGCTGAGATGTAAAGGCTCTTTTGATCCAAGAATGTACATAAACTATGTAGCAATATTGTTTTGATTCAGGCAGTCAGAGCCCTGTCTGTTGGTCTTTATTTATCTGCTTGTATTTTTTATGTTTGCATTTTTTTTCTGAATTTCAGGGTGCTGACTTTTCCCCTGAACTAATGAATGTAAGTAAAAAAAAAAACCCTTGAAGAGCTAGCTTTCCTAGTAAAGCAGATCTAAGAACGTGTGCTAGCAGCCATCCTGGGTATGCCAGTGTGGTTGCTGCTACAATGGGATAAATAGGAAAAAACAGGGGGAAAATACTGGAATTAAGAAGGGTTGGGAAAGGCTTCCTGTAGGGGATAGAATTCTAGTTGGGCATTAAAGAAAGCCAGGGAGGTCAATAGAGCAGAAGAAGGAGAGCATTCCAGGCATGGGGCACAGTCAGAGAGAATATCCAAAGCTGAGATGGGGTGCCTTGTTCATGAGACAGCCAGGAGGTCTATGTCACTTACTCAAATAGTAAGTATTGAGAAAAAAGGTGTAAAAAGTCTGGAAAGATGGAAGGGAACTAGGTTATCAAGGAATTTGAATGCAAAACGGAACATTTTATATTTGCAGTTGGAGGCAATTGGAAGCCACTGGAATTTGAGTGGGGGGGGGGCAGAGTAGGTGGGCTGACATGAAAAGATTTGCATTTTAGGAAAATTATTTTAGTGATTGAATGGAAGATGGAGAACAGTGAGGAAGGACTTAAAAAGACTTGATGCAGGCAAACCCACGAGCAGGCTGTTGTCCAGGTGTAAGGTGATGAGGGCCTGAACCAGAGGGTAGCAGTAGCAGAGAAGAGAAAGGAGCATGTTTGAGAGCTGTTGCACAGGTGAAATCAACAAACCTTGACAATAGGTTGGATTGGTGGTGGTGGGGGGTGTGAAAGATAGTGAGGAATCCAGGATTACTCCTAGATTGTGAGCCTGAGGAACAAGGAGGATGGTGGAACCCTCTACAGTAATAGGGAAGGTAATATTTTTGATGGCATATCTCTGTAGAAGTAGAGAGGGTTTTGTCTTTGTACTTTGTACTTTCTAGAAATAATTGTTGCACCAAATGGGATCATGTACAATATAAAGTAGTGAGTTAAAAATTTCTATTAATATTCAATCAATAGAGATGTGACCATATACAGTGTAAAAGGAATTGAACTGCATGACCACTAAGATTCCTTCCAAATCTGGCATTCCATGGTTTTAGAGAACTCTAATGTCAAACTTATGAATATTAACTGTGCCAACAAGAGCAACAATAGATATCTTTATGCTGCTTCAGATTTTTCTTTTGTTTCTTTTTCTTTTTGCTTTCTGGAGGGCAGTTGGGGTTAAGTGACTTGCTCAAGGTCACACAGCTAGTAAGTGTTGAGTGTCTAAGGCCAGATTTGAACTCAGGTCTTCCTGACTCTAGAGCCAGTGCTCTATTCACTGCCCCCCCTAGCCACCCCCTGCTTCAGATTTTTCAAAGCACTTGGCATGAAATATTTCATATAAGACTTAAGACTACCCAGTGAGGTATGGTTATGCCCATTTTACAGATAAGGAAATTGAGGGTTAGAAAAATTGAATTACTTGTCCAAAATCATATAGCTACAAAGTAACAGTGACAGTATTTGAATCCTGATCTCGCTTACTGACTCAAAATTTGACACTCTATCTATGGATAGTATGTTGTAAGGACACTATACTGCCCCTTTTGTATTCTAATCATGTATTATTATTATAAGACAGAGTAGTATAAAATATTATGGAAAAATCCGGTTTCTAATTTTGTTATTGTTTACTTCTGTCTGACTTTTCATGACCCCACTTGGGGATTTCTTGGCAGAGATACTGGAGTGGTTTGCATTCCTTTTTTTAGTTCATTTTACAGATAGGTAAACTGAGGCAAAAGGGTTACGTCACTTGCTCAGGGTCACATGATTAGTAAATGTTTGAGGTCACATTTGAACTCAGGTCTTCTTGACTCCAGGCCTGGAACTCGATCCATTGTATCACTAGAAATGACCTAATTGCTCACATTTATATCTCCTTTTTTGTTTTTTTTGTTTTTTTTTTTTTATTCCACATAACATTTCCTTTACAGCAGCTGTGATGGGAGAAAGTGCAAGAATTATTATCTCCATTTTACAGATGAGAAACCCTGGCCTCCTGACCTCTAAATCAGTCTTGCTTTCTACTACACCTGAATGATTTAGCTGCTACAGATCTCCTATGTAACTTTGGATAAGGGATCTGAGCCTTTTTTTCCCCCTAATTTATCAAATGAGTTAGTTGGACTCCCTGAGATGATCTTTTAGGTCCCTTCCAGCTCTAAAAATTCTATGATTTCATTTTATTACATTTCATTCTTAGCAGCCATAAATGGCTGCCAATTTCATGAAACTAAGAGGTTTTAATTTAAGAGGAAAAGATCTTTTAAAAAAAAAGATAAAAATAAACCCTTTCCTGCTAACCAGTCTCTTCCTTTTTTTTCCCTTACCTCACTGTTTTTGGGTAAAAAATGTGTCATGTAAACACTACATTTTCCTGTTTCCTAAAGTGGTACACTTTACAGGTTGATGAAGCACCAGCTCTGACTTTTTCAAATTTAAATTTCATAAGTCAGGTACTTATAATCACTGTTAAGTGTGAGGGTGGGGTGGGAGAGGAAAGGGAAAGAAATAGAGAAAGGTGATGGCAAGAATGGAGAAACTTATAGACTAACAGAAAAAGTCAACACGGCATTTGAATAGAGGTTCAATGCCAATCATGACTTTTTTAAATGTAAAAAATAGAAATCGATGGGGGAAAGATTGCCCCACATGTATTCTGGTTTTCTCTTTTCATCATAGTGATATCCTGTTTGAAAGAAAATATCATCCCATATTGGTAGACCCTTAAACAAATTTGTGTTAGATAAAATTAAGCAGTTAATGTTACATCAAGTTGGCAGCTAGATGGCTCAGTGTATAGAGCATTGGACCTGCAGTCAGGAAGACCAGAGTTCAAATCCACCCTCAGACATTTACTAGCTATGTGACCCTGAGCAAATCAATTAACCTCTGTTTGCCTTAATCACTGAAGCAAGAAACAATCAATGATTCCAGTACCTTTACCAAGAAAACCATATGGATGATATGGTCCACAGAGTGAGAAAGAGGCAGACAAAATTGAAAAATAACAAAAATTAAGCCATTCAAATGGCCTTCCCTGCTGATCTTAGTTCCTTGAGACTTTCAAGACTTACTTTTAATGGATAAAAACCATATCTTTAGGATATTACTTAAGCATCATATACCTAGTGGCAATATACACAAAAATGAAATGCGTTCCATTCAACCAATAAGGAATGGATTCCTACTCCTTCAAGGCACTGCTATACATCTTTGATAAGGCTTGTACAGATTCTACATTGGATAGGACCCCATCCTGGAGCTGTGTGGATAGTGAAAGCTATATCATTTCTCAACAGATTGCTTCTTTAAACAGAGGCAACAGCTTGAATAAGTGCAGGGCTGTATTTAGCTCAAAGGTTAGAGGTGTGAAATTCGGTGGCAGGAATGCTGGATGCCGTCCATTGGCAAATGTGGCATAAAATGGCAGTCTTATAAGGATACATATAGAACGAGGGGTGAAGTGTGACATTCACCAAGGCAACTTTCTGGAAACCATTCAGACAATTGCTTTTTAGCATTTTAAAAAATAGATAAATGTCAAACTTGTATTTTCTTTCAATATGGCATGTGCTGGTTTCCCTCTATTTCTTAAAGGTGGTGTCTATTCTTGATGTAGTAGGACATACGAAGCAGAATGGTGTGGAAGAGAGAGGATCCTGCCTTTGGAATCAAAAGACCTAGGATTAAGGGCCCACTCAGATACTTGCTAACTGTATAAGTTTGGTCAAACTGCTTCCACTTTCTAGATTTCAGTTTCCAGTCCTGAAAAACAAGGCTACAATTAGGAGAACAGTGACTGCAATAATGTAACAACAAAAAATTTTGTTTGAAAGACTTCAGGATACTGAAGTGAAGAATACAGAGTGTAAGTGATGCCTCTTCCTGCTTCTTAGCAGAGGTAATGGACTTAAAGTAAAAAATGAGACATTCTTTCAGACCTGGTAAATGGGTTGATGCATTTTTCTTGACTACATTTCAATTCAAGTCAATAAACATTTATTATGTGGATAGGAAGTAGAAGGAAGAGAAGGAAAATGAGATGAAGAAGAAGGAGATGGAGATGGAGAAGAAAAAGAAGATGGAGATGGAGAAGAAGACAGAAGGAGAAGAAGACAGAGATGAAGAAGAAGAGGAAGAAGGAGAAAATGGAGGAGAAGGAGAAGAAGAGGGAGGAGAAGGAGGAGGAGAAGGAGAAGAAGAAGAAGAAACAACAGCCCCTGCAATACAATCTGATGAAGAAGGTAACACACAAAAGGGACCTCCAAAGAGACATAGTCATGGAGTCCAAGCCAAGCAGAGGTGCTTTATAAAGTAAAGTTACTTCAGCTCCCAGCATAAAGGAAAGCTTTGGGTGAATTTAGCGCTCCATGATCCAACCCCTATCCTAATGGAGAGGCCACAGAAGAGTTGAGAAGGAGTTGAATTTCAAAAACTGAGTCAGTCAGTATGATGATGGGATTTCAGGTAATCAGCTTTTCCTGGGTGGGAAATGATGTTCTGTGGAGTCTAAACCAAATAGAGCTGCTGTTGGAAAAGTGGAGTTAGCACTTTCCTTGTAATACAGGAAGTTATGCTTATTTATTACAAGGACTAGCTCAAATTTATTTGGGGATGTGAGTTAATAGGTGGTGATAATGATACAAATAAAAAAGGAAGAGGACAGAAATAAGACAAAATTAGATACATGGAAACAAAAGCATTTTTAGAAAGCACCACAAATAAATAGAACAAATATATAACTAGCTAATAAATGTGTGTTGAGTGGCTCAAAGTCTTAGTTATTGAATATAAAATCATAATAGATTACTTGATAGATATCGTTTCAGATATAACTTTGTTTAGCAATCCTCTTTCAATATTAAAAGAAGTATAAAACAAGGAGACATACTCAAAGTATTTAAAATGACATAGAGGATATCCCTCATAGATCTAAACTTGGAGAGACTTCAGAGAGCGAGTCCAAAATGCTCCCTCAAATCTCCTTAAGGAGGTCTGCTAGATCTTTCCCTCAAAGATTACCTCCCATTTGTTCTATATACTGTATAACTTGTACATACATCCTTATTTGTATTCTCTGGAGAGAACTGACTATTTTGTACCTTTATACCCTCAGTTCTTAGCACATAATTAAGGGCTTAATAAATGCTTTGTAAAAACTGTCCATATTATTAAATTTAGATCAACTTAAATAAATTAATCACACATAATAGCAGTTGCTGGTTTCACCTGTATATCTCTTCCTTTATTTTCTGTATATTGAAATGTTTGTTCATCATAAAATTGATGATAAAAACATAAAGTGAAAACAAAATGACTTCATGTGTTTTGCACACCTTTGATAGTCTAGTGAAAACTAAAGACTTTCTCAGAATGATCTTTTCCATTTACATTTGAAAAGAATTTAAAGAAAACATAAAGAAAATAAATATGCAGTTTCTTTCAATTCAAGTTTACAGACACTATGAAATCCCTTTGAAGACTCATGAGATTAGATTGTCTCTAAAGGTCATTCCAGTTCAAAAATTAAGAGATCTCCTGAGTTTGTTGATGATGGCTATACTTTACTATAGTTCGATCTCTTTCTCTCTCTCTCTCTCTCTCTCTCTCTCTCTCTCTCTCTCTCTCTCTCTCTCTCTCCTCTCCCTCTCCCTCCCTCCCTCCCTCCCTCTCTCTCTCTCTCTCTCTCTCTCTCTCTCTCTCTCTCTCTCTCTCTCTCCCCCCTCACTCCCTCCTCTGTTTTTTATTTAGATTTTTTATGATCCTCTTTAATAATCGCATTATTCCACAGTGGGCTCTATAGGAAATCTGAATGATTGGTGACACCACAATGTTAAATAAAATTACCTTAATGATGTGACCAATGCAATCTGTGCATCCAAATGCTTATGAGTATTACCGAAAGGAATTGAACAGTTAAGCCTTAGGTAGCATGAAAATGAAATCCAAAACAAGCAAACCCTATGAAGAGGAGTTTTTGGAGCTCCTTAGGAGCCATGAATCCAGCTGCAAATATTCATATTCATCCATTCATTCATCCATTGAATTATTATTATTACTCAATAAACATGTATAGAAAAGATAGTCAGCTAGGACAAAGGACATGAAGGGTTCAAATTATTCATTTATTCAGCCCAGTCTTTTGTATTTACTATTTTTAGGTGCTATAGTAGGCATGATACCCGCTCCCTGTAACTATTACTCATGCCTAAATTATCTGTTTTTTTGATTTCTATATATTTTGTATTGATTTATGTGTAATCAAGGTGCAGAATGAGGCCTTTTTGATGTGACAAATATTAGAGGTTATTTTACTTCAATAGTCATATTTCATAAAAATGCTTTTGTTTTTCCTTTATGAGGAATAGCTAGAAGGAGGAGTGGGAGTATTAGTAGAGTTACAAAATGAAAAAGAAAAAGGGGAAAAAAAGCAGGACTGTACCTTGAGCTCATCACCTCTCTGCAGAGAAATGAAGACCATTGTTCATCTGAAATCACGGTTGGTCAGTTTCTAAGTTTTCTTAGTTGTTTTGCTTTACAATGTTATTGCAAAAGCAAACAAAAAACTGTGCGTTCTGGCTACTACACTTGGCATTAATTCATCCAAGTTTTCTCAGGTTTCTTTGCAAGAAAATTTCATTCATCATTTTTATGTCCTATTATAATTATTATATTTATATTTATATGATGTAATTTCTCAACCATTCCCTAGTTGATGGGCTGTCCCTTAAATTCCACTCCTTTGCTTTAAAGAAAGAGCTACTATAAATAGATTTGTACTAAATCTTTTTTCTTCTTTCTTTGATCTCTTTGGGTGTTAACCCTAATAGTGGTATAAGCCTAGTAAATGGGGCAAAAGGTATGTAGAGTTATCAACTTTTCATCTCACAGTTATTCTAAAAATTAGATCTTCTCTTCTATTAGTTTTAACAGTCTGATGGGTATGAAATGAAACTTCAGACTTGTTACGTTACCTTTCTTTAAATATAACTGGTCAGACCGTTTCTTTTTTTTTCCTCTTCTTGTGCATTTTGGTAGTGTATATTTCTACCTTTGAAATTAGCCTATAAGTAGTCTTCCATCATTTAACTATTGGAAAAGAGTTCTTGTACAAATACACACACATACACACATACATATATGTGTGTATATATGTATATATATATATATATATATATATATATATATATATAACTTTTTGTTTAATTTGTTTATTTTTAGTTTTCAAAATTCATTTCCACAAGATTTTGAGTTACAAATTTTCTCCCCATCTTTCCCCTACTCCCACCCCAAAATAGCAATCCTACTGAATACCCCATCCCCTATTAACCACCATCACTCATTTGACTTTCTAGTAGTGCAAGGTGGATTTCTATACCCCAATGCCTATATATCTTATTTCCAAAGTTCCATGTAATATATATGTTAACATTTGATTTTAAAACTTTGATTTCCAGATTCTTTCCCTTCTTCCCTCATCACCCACCCATACTAGGAGGAAAAGCAATTCAATAGAACTTATATGTGTGTAGTTAAGCAAAAAATTTCCATTATATATATATATATATAGATAGATATAGATATATATATATAGATAGATAGATGTAGATATAGATAGTGAAAGAATAATTATATTTCCCTCCATCCTATCCTGCCCCCCACTTATTCTATTCTCTACTTTGACCCTCTTACTTTTCAAAAGTGTGTGCTTCTAACTACCCTCCCTCCCCAATCTGCCCTCCTTTCTGACATCACCTCTCTCATCCCCTTCTCCCCTACTTTCCTGTAGGGCAAGATACCCAATTTGGTGTGTATGTTATTCTCTCCTTAAGCCAAATTCAATGAGAGTAAGTTTGACTCATTCCCTTTTGCCTTCCTGTTCATCTCCTCCATTGTAACAGTTTTCTCTTGCCTCTTTTATATGAGGTAATTTACCCTATTCTATCTCTTCCTAGCTCCTCTCATTATAATCCTCTCTCACCTCTTAATTTTATTTTTTTAGATATCATCTCTTCCTATTCAACTGATGCTATGCCCTATGTCTATGTATACATGGACACATGTATACATACACTAACATATGTATTTATATGCAGATATACCCTCTTAGGTAAACATAAAGTCATTAGCTTCCATTTGCTCCAAGCTAATTTTGAAGGAATTATTCTCTTCAGTGAGTTTTTGAAATTCCTTTTCCATCTGGCAAATTTGACTTTTTAAGGCATTCTTCTCATCATTGGCTTTTTGGACCTCTTTTGCCATTTAAGTTACTCTATTTTTTTAAATTTATTTATTTATGTTTTTTTTATTTTTTTTAAACAAATGCTTTATTAACTTCTGTTTTACATCATTCATTTCCGCCAGATTTTGAGTTACAATCATTTTCCCCCCATTATTCCCCTACCCAACCTCCCAGAATAGCAGTCCCACAAGATATCACTTCCTCCAATCTGCTCTCTCCCATACCTTCTCCCATACCCCCATCGACTTTTCCATTAGAGGAAGGTGAGTCTTTGCATCCCAATGCCTGCACATCTTATCTCCCTATTACAAGCAAAAGAGTATTAATAATAGTATTTATATATATTTGAAACATTTAATGTTACGACCTCGAATTTCAGATCCATTTCCTTCCTCCCTTGTCGCCCATTCCTTCTTGGGAGATAAGTAATTCAGTATATGTTGTACATGTCTAGCTATGCAAAACGTTATCATAGTAGATATATTGTACAAGGCTGCTTATAATTCCCTCCCACTCATCCCACCCCCCACCTGGTCCATTCCCTACATGATCCTGTCCCTCTTCTATAGTGGGTACTTCCAACCTCCCCTCACCCCAAGGATGCCCTCCCATCCATCATCCCTCCTCTCATCCCCCTTCCCCCTATCCTGCTGCAGGTTGAGATATCCCATTTAGTATGTATGTCATTTTCTCCCTGAACCAAATTCAATTTGAATGTGGTTGTGCCTTTTTAGCCTTCCTTATTCTCCCCCTCCTTTGCAACCACTTCCCCTTGCTTCTTTTACATGGGATAGTTTACCCTACCCTGTCTCTCCCCATCTCCTCTTGCCACTTTCCTCTCTCACCTCATAATTTCATCCCTTGAGTGTTCTCCCTTCCCAACAAATTCAACCTATACCCTCTATCCATATATAACTGTAACCATGTACACACACATTCACATATGTATTCATATGACCACACCCCCTTCTTCCATTATTTTCATAGTGAGAAAGATATCATCAGTCACCGTTATTGCTTTTCCATATAGGAATGTAAATAGTTCAACTTTGATAAGTTCCTTTTGATTTCTTTTCCCTGATTGCCTTCTCAGGCATCTCTTCCCTCTTGTGTCTGGATGTCAAATTTTCTATTCAATTCTGGTTTTTTCCTCAAGAATGCTTGAAAGTCCTCTATTCCACTGAATGACCATATTTTCCCCTGAAACAAAATACTCAGTTTTGCTGTGTAGGTGACCCTTGGGTTCATTCCCAGTTCTTTTGCCCTCTGGAATATCATATTCCATGCACTTCGATCCCTCAGTGTAGAAGCTACCAGGTCCTGGGCTATTCTGATTGTGTTTCCAAAATATTGAAATTTTTTCTTCCTGGCCGCTTGTAGTATTTTCTCCTTGATCTGGGGATTCTGGAACCTGGCTATAATATTTCTGGGAGTTTTCTTTTTGGGATCTTTTTCAGGAGGTGTTCGGTGGATTCTTTCAACCTCTATTTTGCCCTCTGGATCTAAAACATCAGGGCAGTTTTCCTTGAGAATTTCTTGAATGGTGATTTTTAGGTTCTTTCCTTGATCATAGCTTTCAGGTAGTCCAATAATTTTTAAATTGGCTCTCCTGGATCTATTTTCCAGGTCAGTGGTTTTTCGCATGAGATATTTCACATTGCCTTCTAATCTTTGGTTTGTTTGGATCTGCTTAACAGCGTCTTGATTTCTCATAAAGTGACTAGCTTCCATTTGCTCCAGTCTAACTCTGAAGGAATGAATCTCCTCAGTAAACTTTTGAGATTCTTTTTCCATCTGGGAAATTCGACTTTTTAAGGCATTCTTCTCCTCATTGCCCTTTTGGGCCTCCTTTGCCATTTGAGTTAGTCTATTTTGTAAGGTGTTGTTTTCCTCAGTCAGGCTGTTGACCCTCATTTCATACTTTTCCTGCATCCTTCTCATTTCTCTCTCCAATTTTTCCTCCACTTCTCTTATTTGATTTTTAAAGTCCTTCTTAAGGTCCTCTATGGCCTGCAACCCGCTCATGTTTTCCCCTGCGGCTTTTGGAGCAGGACTTCTGACCTCACAGTCCTTTTCCCGCTCTATGCCCCCAAAATAGGAGTCTAGGGTTGCATTTTTCTGTTTCCTTTGCCTTGCCATGTTGCCACTTAATTACTTGACTTTTGGGCTTGTTGCCACACTATGGCTTTAAGGCCAGATAGAGGAATTTTCGCCCCGAACGTGTGGGGGGCAACTTCCGTTTCTGGCAAGCTATAAACCCACCCACAACTTCCACCCTAGATCACAATCCAGATCCAGGGAGGTTAAAGCAAGAGCGATTACCCCCCAAGACTGATCGCTGGATCTCCCCACGATTTGTAGGCTGGGAGCCGGAAATGCCTATGAAAACTACAAAATGGCGTGTCTCCTCAGCGGCTTCTAGCCCCCAGGGAGGGAGCTGACGCATTCCCCAAATACAGGTCCCAAAGTCCATAGGACACTAACCTCTTACTTTGTCCTAGGCATGTCTATGTTGATAATTCTGGAGTCGCCACAGCTCCTGGTGTTCTGGGGTTCCTCCAGCCAGCTGCTGGCCCTGCCGCCCTGGGGCTAAAACCTCGGCTCACAGGGACATGGGCTTGGCTCGGCTCCTGCGCTCTGCGCGCTGCCAGGTCCCAGACCTCTGTGCTGGTCCTTCCTGCAGGGCTGCTGGGCTGTCCTCAGCGGGAGGTTAGCTTCTCTGTGTTGTTCTGTGGGTGCTGGGGCTCCAGAAGTTGTTCAGAGTCCCCTTTTACATAGTTTGGGGGGAATCTGGGGGCAGAGAGGCTTGGACGAGCTGTTTCTACTCCGCCATCTTGGCCAGTTACTCTATTTTTTAAGATGTTATTTTCTTCAGTCAGGCTGTTGACTCTCTTTTCATGATTTTCTTGCATCATTCTCATTTCTCTTCCCAGTTTTTCCTCTACTTCTCTTAACTTGATTTTCAAAATCCTTCTTGAGCTCCTCTGTGGCCTGTAGCTAGTTCATATTTTTCTTGGGAGATTTTGATGCAGGAGTTTTGACTTTGTTGTCTTCCTCCTGTTCCATGCTTTGATCCTTTTTGTCCCCAAGCAGAATGCTGCTTCCAGAGAGGAGAGCTTTTTTCCCAAATTGCTGGGGTTTTCGCAAATGTTGTCAGAGGTCTGAGGAGGGAGCCTTCTCTACAGACTGCACACTGGCAAACTGGAATTTCTCACCCCAGGACTACTGCCCAAGAAAGCCACCCAGATCAAAGCAGGTCAAAGTAAGAGCCATTACCCTCTGAATGGTCACTTGGTCCCCCTATGTTTTGTAGGGCAGGAGCTCCTGAGACAGCCAAGTGGCAGACACTGCAGCCTCAGCCCCCATGCCTCCACCACCTCTTGCCCCAGGATCAGGGGCCAGATGGACCTTGCCCTTCCTTTCCAACTGAGTCCTTTCCAACTGACTGCCCTTTTACTTTCTTTTTCGTTTTTATGAGTTGAAAAGTCTGGAAACTGCCACAGCTGCTGGTGATTCACTCTCCTGAAGTCTGCTCTGGCTGCCACTGCCTCCCTGTAGCCAAAAACTACACAGCTCATGGAGGACAGTGCTCAGCTCCTAGTGCTCCATGATGAACCCTTCCTGTTGGCCTTCCAGGCTGACTTCAATGGGAGGTTTGTTTCTCTCTGTCACTTTGTGAGTTCTGTAGCTCTAAAAACTTTTTAGAGTCATATTTTATATATATTTGAGGTGGTTGTGGGGGGAAGTCACATAATTCCCTGCTTCTACTCCATCATTTTGGCTCTTCCCCCTATACATTAAACTTTTAACAAAGAAATTTGCTACAAAGACTTTCTCCGTTTATTTCTCTCACAGCAACAACAAAATATTGGCATTTTAAGACTTATGAAATACTTTGCAAATATTATTCAATTTGATCCTCACAAAGTCCTGGGATATAGGCACTATTAATTTCTTAATTTTACAGCTATGGAAACCGAGATAGACAGAAGTTAAATGATATACCCAGAGTTATATAGTAATTAGTCTGAGGCTAGATTTGAGCTCAGATCTTCCTGATTCCAGATTCCTAGGTGCCACTTCTCCATTGAGCTACTGCTAGATAATTACAACCAGATTTTATTTAGCAAAAAGTTTTTATCTTATGAAATTTAAATTGTCTATTTTTCTTCTGTATTAATTTTTGGGTAATAAACTCTTTACCTATCCATAAATTGTTGAAAACAATTCCTAATGAGTACCTCTAATTATGTGTGTGTGTGTGTGTGTGTGTGTGTGTGTGTGTGTGTGTGTGCATGTGCGTGTGCTTGCACATACACGTGCTTGGTGAAGATAATGCACCTCTTCTCAAAATGATGGTATTAAATGAAAAAATTAAAGATATAGGTAAATGGATGAATAAATAAAAATAATTTTGTGATACAATTATTAAAATGGACAACTAGGTTGGCAATGTAGATAGAGTGCCAAGATTCATCTTCCTGAAATATAATTCAGCCTCAGAGAGTTATTGTTGGCCCTGGGCAAGTCACTTAACCCTCTGCCTCAGTTACTCCTCTTAAAATGAGCAAAGAAAGGAATAGCAAACCATTTCAGTATCTTTGTCATGAAAACTCCAGATGGAGTCACAACGAGTTGGACACAACTCAACAATAATGACAAAAATAATTATAAAATTATTTTAAAAATTAATTGGGTCCAAATTGGGAACTTTTGCTTTAATTTATTTATTATGTGATCTTTTCGATTTAAATAATGTATGCATTTGTGATTTTTTTTTCCTTTTTTGGAGGGGGGAATGTAGGGCAATTGGGATTAAGTGACTTGCCCAAGGTCACACAGCTAGTATGTGTCAAGTGTCTGAGGCTGGATTTGGATTCAGTTCCTCTTGACTGTAGGGCCAGTGCTCTATTCACTTTGCCATCTAGATGCCCCTATGATTTATTTTTAATATATAGTTTTAGCTATTCCTCTAGTCCTAATTTTTGTCAGATTGTTTTCAAGTTTTCTTAATTTTTGTTTTGTTTTGTTTTAGAATAGCATGTCCTTCTCCCAGTAGAGTTAAATGAGATATTATGTGAAAATTTCTTTATAAACCTTAAAACCCCATATAAATGGCATCTATTATTACTTTCCTCAAAAATCTTCCTGAGTCCAAATCTGGCCTCAGACACTAATTCTGAGACTTTGGACAAGTAACATAACTGGGTTTGTTTCAGTTTCTTCATCTGTAAATGAACTGGTGAAGAAATGGTGAACCATTCTAGTATTTTTGCCAAAAAAAGCTGAAATGGGGTCAGAAAGAGTAGGACACAACTAAAATATGACTAAACCATAAAATAGTAGTATATACTATGTTAATTTGCTTCTATATTTTATATACATAGTAAGTTCTAGTTACTAGATTTTCTATTGTTTAACCACTATCAAATAGTTTTGATGATTGTTGCATTGTAATATAATTTGTGACTTTGGACTGCCAGCCCCTTCATTTTCACACTTCATTATTTCTCTTGAGATTTTTTACTTTTTCTTCCTACAAATGAATTTTGTAATTTTTTGTAATATTGGTTCAACCCATTCATAAGCAATTAATATTTCTCCATTTATTTATTTATTTTTGTAAAAAGTGTTCTGTAGTTGTATTCATATTATTTCTGTATGTGTCTTGATAGGTAAACTCCTGGATATTCCTGACTGTTTTCAAATCATGCTTCCTGCACTATGTTCATCCTTCTTTTACTCTAACCTTTATAATCTATCTTCCAAGAATGGAACATATTTTGATTATGACTGATCTCTCCAAGAGATCAGCCTCTCTCATTCCCTATTTCCCTTTTAACCATCCTTAAATAATTTGAATGAAAAGCTAGTTTGAAAAGGCCCAGGGCCCAGGTCTTGTCAGCAAGCCTGAAGGCTCTGTAGATTCTGAGTGACAGAGCTGCAGACTTATCCCTGGGAAGCACTCCTTTTATTCATTCAAGCACATAGCTTAAGACTCCAGCCAGGTCTCTTTATTTGAAGGTTCTGGAACACCAGTCAGAATGACACAACTACAAAGTCAAGGTACAAGTCAATTTGAACGAAAAGAGCAGATAGCTTAAAACTGCATAAAGACTTTTGAGATGCACTGTATTTGTTTTTCAAACTCTTTGCTAACATGTTTTAAGAAAAATGGATGTGTTCAAGCCTTTTTCTGTTTCAGATGAAAGTGAATCTGTAAGGAAACCAATTCCCCAGTCCTTTCTTTACATTCTTCTTGGGCACCTAGACTATGTGGTAAGAGAAAGTAAATTCCATTTTTGCTTTCTTCATAATATATTATTTTTTCACTTCCCTTTCTTTATTTTCTGAACATCATCAAAACATAGCAAAACCACTTCTAGAATTTTTGTCTTATTTAATTCCCTTTTATGACATTAGAAGTCTTAAGGACCACTTGTTTTATCTTGTTATATTAAATTGTAAATATTGTATCTATATGGAATCTCTTTTATTTGTACAAATGTATTTACCTTTTTATTTTTTTCTCATGACTCCCATGTTTACATTTCAAATTTTGTCTTTGGCTCTGGGCTTTTAATTAAGAATATTTGGAAGTGGGACAGCTAAGTGGTGCAGTGAATAGAGCACTAGCCTGGAGTCAGGAGGATCTGAGTTCAAATCCGACCTCAGACACTTTTGATACTAGCTGTGTGACCTTGTACAAGGTACTTAGCCCCAACTGCCCTGCTTTCCCCCTTCCAAAAATACCAAAAATATATTTGGAAGTGTTCTATTTCATTAAGTGTTCATTCTCTCCTCCAACTCTACACCATAGGTTTAGAGTTGATTTTGTTGAGCAAGTTGTTATTGGTTATCATGCTATTTTTGCTTTTTAGATTAGAGTATTCCAAACTCTGCTCCACTTTTGTGTTTTAGCTACCAAGTCTTGTGATACTGTGACTGTAGTGCTTCAGTACTCAGATTCTTTCTTTCTGGCTTGCCTAAAAATGTATTTGTCAAACTGGAAGATCATTTATCTTGTTATGGTATTCTCTGGATTGCTTTTTGCATTTTGAAGTATCCTTCAGCAGGCAGCCAGTAATCATTTTTATTTTTAATCTACCCTCTTTTTCTACTATACCAATCCATTTTTATTCATAATTTCTTAACACTAGAAGGATCATTATCATATATATATATATATATATATATACATATATACATATATATATATATAAAACATACACCCATATATGCAATGTATATTTGCTTATATACATATACAAATATATATGTACCTATACAATGAATATATAATACATATGTAGTATGTGTGTGTAATTAGTATGGTTAAGTTGTTTCCGCTAGTTATTGAGAATTGTATCCTTCAAAGATCTTAGGGATAGCTTGGGCCAACTAGTTTAGAACCTCTAACCCTGTAAGAAATTTGCTGTAGGGCAGGGTATAATTACTGACTTCATTCTGAGCTCCTTAATTGTCCAGTTTTTGTTTGGGAGTCTGAACAATGCAGCTGCACCTTCTTCCCCTGTTGAATTTCCAGAAGATTGATGCTTGCCCCAGGCCCTGTCAACAAGCCTGAAGACTCTGTATATTCAGAGTTACAGAGCTGCAGGCTTATCCCTGGGAAGCATTCCCTTCATTCATTCAAGCACACAGCTTAAGACTCCAGCCTAGGTCTCTTTGTTGGAAGGTTCTGGACACCAGTAAGACTGACACAACTACAAGGTCACCTGTTGCCATTTTTTATTATCCTGGTACACAGGGGCAGATTTTGGATTCAGGTGATGGATCTCCACTCAATCTAGGATCTGAGAGACAGAGCTAGAGGCTTGCCTCTGGCCTATTATCCCTAATCCTCTCATCATACTTGAAAGTATCAGTGCTTATCTTTCTGACTGGACAACTTCCCCAGTGTCCATGGGTCTCTGATTTTCTCCATGAGCTAGAAAAAGGGTGTTCATTGTAGTTTCTTCTTGGATATCCCAGTCCCCCAAACATCACTCAGACTGATACTTTTCTTCCATCTTTGCTAGAATAGTAGTATGAGAGAGAGGACTTGACCATATTGCTTCCCTTCCCACAAAAACTTTTGCTGATCTCCTGTAAAGATCTCTTTGAATCCTGACTTGTCATACAGTTTGGATTAACTCTCCCAATTTGACTCAAGAAATATTAAATTCCTATTATGTCCAAAGAATCATTCTAAATAATGAAGCTATGAAAAATAAACATCTCTGCTTCAAGGAGTTTAAATTTTATTAAGGAGAATTAAAATGCTCACATAAAAACAAGTGGAATACATATAGAATAATACAATGTAAATTCCAGAGGGCAAGAATCCTTACAATTGGAAGGCTAACAAAACGTGTGTAAATTTCCCTTTGGAAGAAGCTAGATATTATAAGGATCACAGGTGAGGAGGGAGTGCTTCCTGGATGTGAGAGACCACTGTGGACCTCACCAAGGCACAGAGACAGAAATTAGAATATCTTTCAAGAGGGACAAACAACTAACAAGCCCATGTTTTGGGGATAGTAGGTGGATGAAAGTGAGTGATATGAAATAAAACTGCAAAGGTAGGTGGGAGCCTAGATGCAGAAAACTTTAAAAGTTGAGGCAAGGACAGCTTGTTGTTTTGTGGAAATTTTACAAGCATATCTTCAATAGTTATATCAGTATCATTAATAAAAATATTAAATAGCTGAATTAAGCATGAATTTTTGGGCATAACCCTAGGGACCTTCTTTTCAAATTGACAACAAGTCATTAATTTACTCCTTATTGTGACCAGTTATTCAACCAGTTCCAAATCTAACTATACTCTTTTCAAGAACCCAGCTTTCCTCTAAGACCCCATTACATTTAATTCATACTTTTATTATATACTTTTCACTTATGGGCATTTAATTATTTAATCATATTTTCATTATCTCCCAACTAGACTATAAGTTACATGAAGGCATAGACCATATCTTATTCAGTGTTTTTATATCCCTAATTACTTGCACAAAATAGTCTGAAATGTTTGTTGATTAGATGAATTAGAGAATGGAAACTTTGTGATCATGTTCTGATTTGACATCTGCTTAGAAAATATCAAAATGGGTTTATAATGTTTCAGTACACAAGTTATGGCTTAGATCTGGGTAGGCAATTTGGAATGCCTTTAAGTACCACCTTAATATCAACCAGTCAAAAAAATTATTGTTTTCTTGTGCCATGCACTATGCTAGGCAGTGGGGATGAAATAGTAAACAGTCTATGACCCCAAGAATTTTCTTTTTGTTTTTCCTTCCTTCCTTCCTTCCTTCCTTCCTTCCTTCCTTCCTTCCTTCCTTCCTTCCTTCCTTCCTTCCTTCTTTCCTTCCTTCCTTCCTTCTTTCCTTCCTTCCTTCCTTCCTTCATCTAACACTTTCTCTACCTTAAATCTATCTACCTATCTTTCTACCATATATCTATACATGTATTTGTGTATATTAAATATATGCATATATCCATACACATGAGTATATACATATATGTATATGATAAATATGTGTATATACATATTATATATACACACATTCTTGCATATCTATATACATACACATTATATACACACTAGTATATACATATATGTGTATGAAATATATGTATATATACACATATACTTGCATATCTATATATACATACACATTATACACACATACACACACACACATATATATATATGCATATACATATACTTAGATATATACATACTATATTTTTTTCCAGGGGATCGTTTTGCAAGTTATTATTAATTATGAGGTTAATTTTTATTTTAGGTGTGAAAATGTATGTGACCTTCAAGAGGATTGCTTAATTCATATCTACTTAAACAATGTTGTAGACTGAGAATTTCAGAGTTGCAAAGAAACTCGGAGGTTGTTGTATCTAGTCCAATCACTTGGAGGAAAACTTGTAGCATCCTTAGAAAGTACTAAGCCAGCTTTGGCTTTAGGACCTTCTGAGAGAGGAAATCCACTACATTTGAAGGCAGCCAATGGCATTTTTTGCACAGTCCTAAATGTTAAGAAGTTTTTCCTCTAACTGAGACTAAATATGTCTTTTGTACCTTCTAGTCATTTTGCTACTTCTATGGCGCCAAGTACTAGTGAATAATGTTCTTGAAGTTCTTAAGGCCTGCTATCATGCTCTCCCTAAAACATCCTCAGCTTGTTCCATAAGTTCTTACAGAATGAAATCAACACCGTTAACCACCTTGGTTGCCCTTCTTTGGATGCTTTCAGCCTACTTCTGCCCAGAACAGTGGTACCAAGTACTTAACATGATAGTCAACATTCGATTCATTTTTCAGCATTATCACTGTGCCAACGATTTAATAAACACCTGAAGAAAGATAATGCTACTTATCTCCATGTATTGGGGAAGTCCCTTATCATTTCAAAGACTTTTATCATTTTGAAGTACAGAATTTTACCAAATCCTACAATCTAGGAAGCATACTGCCCTTGCTATTCAAACAGTAAAAGGTGATTTGCTAAATTACGATTAAATTCAGCAAGCATTTATAAAGCAGCTACTATGTGCCAGGCACTGTGCAAAACAGTAGATATATTAAGACAAAAATGCAAAAAGAAAAAAACAAACACCTAACTGAAAAGAACTAACATTCTATTAGTGGAGTGTGACATAGACACAGGTAAATAAATCTCAAATATATACAAAGTAGCACAAATTGATATAGCATCAAATATGACCGTAGTCTTGGTCAAGTCATTACTTTCCTTGGACCTCAGTTTCCTCATCTGTAAAATGAGTTGGACTAGAAAGGATAGATAGATAGATAGATAGATAGATAGATAGATAGATAGGTGGATGGAAAAACATCTCATCAAGGAGTCTTCATTCTCATAAGGGAAGATAGCACATAAAGGGGAAGGGTACCTGCAACATGTTCAATACAATTGCGAGGGAGAAAGAAGAGAGAGATGAAAGGTCTAAGAAGAGAGAGAATCAAGGTGACCCATGGGGAGAAAGTCATCACCCAGCAGAAGAGGGCCCCAGGCCAAAGGTTTCTCAGGGTGGCAGGAAACAGGAGGATTCTGGAAAGAGACCACAAGTGAGAAGAAATTTGTCTGGGGTCTTTCCTAAAGTAGAGGTCTAGCAAGGGCGGGGATAGTCTTTATGGGGCATTCCAACCCTAGATTTATAATCTTAACACATAGTGGTCATAAGCAGATTGTTTGCTAGAAAATAATATTTTCATTCAAGAATTGCACACATTCTTAGGCAAGTATTACAGAAAATGTGTGTGGACTATGTTTATTAAGGATGAAGAACAAACCACAGACAATCCAAATAGTATGTTGTTAACTCCAAGAGAGCAAAATAAGCGTGGGAAGGGTACACAATGAGGGTATTCTTTATAAAGGATTTAAGGAAAGACATGTTTAAGAATTACTCAATATAATGATCCCTAAAAGGTCTGTGCTTTGCTTTGGGAGAGGGTATGCCCATTCCAATGAAAGCAAAGCTTCACTAACATATCTCAGCCGGGCTTCAAATTCGAAATCAATATGCAAGTTTATAGAACATTGGTTTTTCCTTATCTTTCTTAAACCTACAAATTGTATCTTGAACATTCCAAATTTATTGCATTAGACTTCTTGCCCAATTTCATCAACATCTTCTCTGAGCCACATTGAATGCCAAGGAAGATGGCCAAGCACAGTCAGGCTTAACAGAGAAGCAGGGTCACTGCAGCACAGCCCCATCTGTGCACACACATGCGGTAATCGGATGCTTCAGCAGCTGTTACATGAAGGCCTGGCAAGAAAAACACACAGTCAGGAAATGCTAGGGAGCAACTTCAAACCATAGGCTGCTGCTGAAGAATTCTGGGAGAAACAAAGAAATCAGAAGGTTCCACCCTAATAAGAGAAGCATCTGTCTTCAGTAATAAGTTATCGGTTTCTTCAGTTATAACATTCTCTCTCTCTCTCTCTCTCTCTCTCTCTCTCTCTCTCTCTCTCTCTCTCTCATCAATATATTAAAATACATTTGCACAAAGAAAATTTTCAGTGGCAGTTCACTTGACTACTAGAAAGATAATATCTTAGAATCATAGGGGAACAAAGATGGAAAAGGACCTTAAAACATAGGACCTAAAATATTAGAGCTAGAAAATAGAATATATAATGACAATGCTGGAAGTCACTTTAAGCATAGTTTAATAGAATTGGAAGGAGCTATAGAATATAGAAGGAGATAACTGGAATGACCTTAGAGATTGTCTATCCCTAAACTCTCCGTTTATAACGATCCATTAATAATAATAGTTGTAACACTCAAAAATTTAGGTACTTTGCTAGGGAAGTTTACACTGACCAATCAAATGCACCCTTCCCCAAATTTTTACTTGACATTGTATGTGCATGAGTTTCTAGTATTAAACAACCCATTATTTAGATCTCTACTTGATGAAAATGTCATGTTTACAGATCCATGGAGTTGAACCTTCAAGATTACCCATACCATTGAATAAATGAAATCTTCTCAAAGTCTTCAGCCAGTATTAAAGGAACCATAACATTGTCAAATGTCAGATCTGAAAACGACCTTAGACATCAAGTACCCCAATTATCTTCATTTTAGAGATGTAAGAACAGAAGTCTGGAGATGTGGAGTCACTTGTCTAACACTGGTTGTTAATGACTGAACTTGATCTAGAAGCAGAGTTTCGTGACATTTAGTTGGACACTCTTGATACAGCAGGTGATTTGATTACTGTGTCTAGTTAGGTTGTTCCATCCTACCCACACTCTGAATTCATGGATTCCTCATGCCTTTCTATGAAAATCACCTCTCACACATCTACCTTTGTCCCATCCTCCAACCCTATCTGTTCTTTTTACTAATCCTGACCTTTCTACACCTGTGATATAGAAAAGCTACTTTGCTCTGGCACTTGTATATAGTTCACAGTCATATCATGTTTCCTCTCATGCATTTGGTGAGTTTGGGGAAGGCTACTGATGTGCACACAATAGGGTAGGGCTCTCTGAGGCTATTGGCAGCAATTCAGTTGCCAACCAGCTGCAGAAAGCTTTAAAGGACAGTGTTGCATTAAAAAAAATGAAAAATGTTGATTGAGGACATATTGCCTTTGATTGAATGCTGAAGGAGACCTGCTGGCCTGGAAACTGATATCTGAGTGAGAAAGGAAGTAAAATAGGCAGGGGGAGAGTAGGTTAGCCCATTTTACCAGCTGTACAGTGAGGCTTGTCCAGTCCGTAGCCAAGACTTTTTTGAATGAGATTAGGCATGGTCTCTTAGAAATAAAATTCTGTGCTTAGGGAGGAATCTGGTCACATTGTGCCCCTGGTCAATCAGATGCTGATATAGGGGGAGAAGTATGTGTATTGTCTACACCTTTCCAAAAAATGCCTGCATAATTGATTTCAAGAGCATGGCCAAGCTATATTAATTTTCTTTTTGCCTAAAGTTCATAAAGATGCTGAGCAAGTAGGTGGAGGTCAGTGTTGTTGTTGTTGTTTAGCATTCTGAGTCAAACTTTGGTGCATTAAAATTAAGGAAATGTCTGTTTCCACCCACCTTCTCCCCCTTTTTTCTTTTCTTTTTCTTGATTAATTTTGAGAGGTTGTACTATTTCATTACATATGTGAGCTGACTCAGGATAATGCTAATGAATATATATAGTCTTATCTAACTCTACATTTTTCCCCCATATTTCTTTGGATTATAGCATTTTGAGCTTGAAATAACTTGGAGACCATCTGTTTTGTCCCTTTGTTTTACAGATGATAGGACTGGCATTTGTGAAAGGGAGGGACCCAAAACTAAAAGTGAGTTGTTTGAGATCACATAGGTGATGTCAGGCCAGGACTCCAAGGCCAGGATTCACTGGCTCCAAACTTAATATTCTTCTTGCTAATAGTAAAAACTGTTGAATTAAAATGATCCATTTTCTCTTTTACCAAAATCTGTTGCTTCTTCAGCTGAGAGACAATGTGTTACTTTCGAAAGGACACCAAACATTTTCAGAAGAACTGGATTCAAGTCCCAACTCTTCTATTTATTGGCTTGGCCAAGTCATTTAACTTCCCTAAAATTCTATCTCCTTGTTTGTAAAATGACACTGAACAATTCTCATCTTTCCTCCATTCTAAGATTGTGTTAGAGAGTGAATCAAGTGCTTAAAATGCCGTGGAAATATAACCAATCATTATTTTGTCCCTTTAAAAGATATATCTTTTTATTTTAAAAAAATATTACTGGATTTTCTAATTAGAAAATTTGAGTTTGAGTTCCACCTTAGCCACATCAAAAATTAGGGTTAAACAAAACTTGCACTGTTTACCACATAAGATTGTGGTAAGAGCAAAGATGTGTAGTATAGCTAAAATTCTTAAATCATTAAGTGGTATGTTCACAAAAGTTATAATTATTACAGAATGAAATCAATAATCAATCATTCAGTGCTAAGGAAATGTATGCCGCTGAATGACAGCTTGCAGTCTTGATTCAAAATTAACTTGTTTTGAGCATCTTGAAGGCATAAACTATGATTTATAATTTCCTGTATCTGTCAGAATATCTACCAGAGTGTTCATTATAGAGCATATACACATCAAACCATTGGTTAGCTGTTTGTATTTGTATTTCACCTAGGAATAGTCTTAGATTGGAAGGATCCTTGAAGACCTTGTTGTTTAACCTTCTACCTGAGGGAGGAAACCCTTTCTACATCATATCAACTAGATGTAAGACTCTCCTATTATTAAACATTTTGAGTGGTAAAGGCTATGCAAAGATATTTTCCAGTTCATTGTTAGATAGCTCTAAGTCATTTGTTTATACCTTAGAATGAGCTCCCTATGTTGCATGGAAAATCACCTGCCAGTCACTTATACTCCTTAATCTTAGTTCTGCTTTCTGGAGCAAAAGTCTAATCCCACTTTCACATGACAGAGCTCTAGATATTAGAAAATGTCTATTAAGTTCATACTCAGCCTCTATCCACCTCCTACATCTCTTCTTCAGACCACATGTCCTCTTATTGCTTCATTGGCTTCCTTATGTAAATCAACTGAGTAATAGTTCTCATTGACTATGGCAAGAGCATTGTATATTTTCCTGGGTGAATGTAGCTCCTGTCTTTGGACTCCTTGATGCATTGGCCAACAATACTAAATATGGAATCTGAAATATGTCCTCTTTCATGAACTGAATATAAAGGTATGCATGAAGGCATAAAAAGGAAAACACAATTGAGCCAATCAAAATAATATCCTTAAATAATAGGTAATGTCCATAGCTTAAGTAGAAAGATGTTTAAAGAGACATTTGTTACTTAACATCAGCTGTTAACTGTATTTTTGATTATGTGAAAGCTAATATAGGAATATGATAATTTTAGATGAAATCATGAAACATTCTTCTTTTCAGTTCTTGTCAAAGGAGATATTGATCAGATGCAACACCGTGTATTGCAAGGTGAGAATCATAGAAATTCACAGTACCTCCTTTTCCTCTTTGGCACTACTGTCCTACCCCTTCTTAGGAAGCCTCGTATCTGGAATTTCTTTGTTAGAAATAGCCATCTCTGGGCGGCTAGGTGGCGCAGTGAATAGAGCGCCGGTCTGGAGTCAGAAGGACCTGAGTTCGGAGCCGGCCTCCAACACTTAATCCACACAAACAAAAACCTAGCCGTGTAACCTTGGGCAAGTTACTTAACCCCAATTGCCCTAAAGGGGCGGCTAGGTGGCACAGTGAGTAAGAGTGTCGGCCTCGGAGTTGGGATGACCCGAGATCAGATCCGGCCTCAGAAAATGAGCACCCATGCATAAATAATGACTAGCCGTGTAACCTTGAGCAAGTTACTTAACCCAATTGCTTTAAAAAAAAAAAAAGAAATAGCCATATCCCAGGAAACTTCATTAATTGATAATCCATGACCCTGACATTAGAAATGGAAAAACAATTCTTGCATTTCAAACAAGACTCTTTCTGTGTAAAATATCTGACTTGCTTTCACAAGACAAAAGATTCTCTGGTGTAGGACAACTGAAGACCTACACCAAAGAACTGGAGAAATGCTCAAGATTCTAGTGTAATTAGAAAATGATAAATAAATCCTCCCCCAGGTCCTGTTTTAGTGTTTTGGAAATCTTTCAAGTCTGCCCCAAGTAGCTAAAATGTCCCAGGATAAGTCAAAATCCGAACAGACCTCAGAGATTATCTAATCTGTCCTTCCAGTTCATTTTGGGATTCCTTGTATAGCTCTTTGAATCTTTCTTCCATAAGACAGTAATTCAAATTCGTGATATTTGAATTTTTATGGGACAGGGATTTTTATGGAACTGTGATTTCATTGGTATAGGGGATTTTCAGATGAGGAAACTCCCCCCAACTAATGCAGTTCAGGACCTCTTCAACAATTTGCAGTCTTAGATAGCTTTTTAGAACATTGAGAGTTGTTCTAAGTGACTTGCCCAGGAAATCTCAGACAGTACATGTTAAAAATGGAATCTAAAACTTTATATTACTGTCTCCAAGACTATCTTACCCACTATATCTTGGCCACCTCTATCAAAGTAATGGTACTTATAAAGCATTTTACTCCGATTAGTACCATTAAATAAGTATAGTATTATCATTATCTTACGTCTGAAGAATTTGAGTCTCAAAGAAGTATCCTCAAATGATTAAACAAAAATCACTTATTAAGCCCCTTCTGTATGTGAGGAGATCTAGATTTTAGAGAAACATCACAACAATCAAAACAATCCCTGCCTCTAGGGAGTTTATATTCTACTGAGTAAAATAAGCATATACATAAAAATATGCACACAAAATAGATATATGTGCATGTGTGTGTGATGTTGTTTTAATCTCCATTTTACAGATGAGGAAGGTGAGTCTGAAAAGGGATCAGCTGCCTGCCCCGTGTCACACATCTAATAGATATCTGAGGATAGATTCTAACCTAGTCCTTTAAAGTCTCATACTTGTCTATTTTGTTTTGGCTACTGTTTTGTTGGTCTTCCAATGTGACTGTAGTTGTAATATAGCAGGAAAAATAGATGTCATTTTTCAATGTACAAATAGCCTGACTGTAACCTTACATTAAGGAGAATCCCAACATTAAGTAGAGGGATCAGGATGATCTTTTCTCCCTTTCCCAAAAGTTGCACTGCTTTTAGATTCCTTTGGTCCTATCCATCATGCCTTTCTTCCCAGGAAATTTGTCATTGGGAAATATCTTTAATGCTGGAATACTGACTCTGGCTAGGTACTTGCATAGCACATATGGCCCTCTGATTAGACCCTCTGCCCAAAGGTTAGGGCCTAGGAATCCAGGGTCTCTATGTAAGGAGAAGTCTCATCACAGTCTTCTCACTATTTAACCTTTTGGATTTCCAGTTATTGTGCTGAACTTGTTGTATGCCTATGAAATTTGGACAGTCTATCAGCACCATACCAGGAAAATGAATTGCTTCCATTTGAATTGTCTTAGAAAGATTCTGAAGATTGCCTGGCAGGATAAGGACCAGACACTGAGGTTCTTTCTCAAACTAAACTGCCAAACATTCAAACTCTATTGCGGAGAGTGCAACTGCAATGGACTGGCCACATTGTTCAAATGGCAAATGTATACTTAAAAGACTATTTTATAGAGAACTCAGGGCAAGAACTCACATGGTGGTCAAAAGAAACGATACAGAACACTCTCAAGGTTTCTCTTAAAAACTTTGGAGTTGTGACATAGGAGACAGTAGCATAGGACCACTCAGCATGGTGTACCCTCATCAGAGAAGGTGCTGTGCCCTAGGAGCAAAGCAAAATTGAAGTAGTTCAAAAGAAATGCGAGATGTGCAAATTTAGAGAATTCACCCCAAATATTCACATGGATTGTCTGTGCCTGATATGGTAGAGCATTCAGCATTCCACACACACTGATCTGGTTACAGATTGATGCATTGTAATTTGACTCTAACATAGTGATGTCATTTTTGGTCCTATTTGATGATGAAGGACAACAACCAATACCTGCCCCCAACCCTTGTTTCATCTTCCTTTGAGAGTTTACTTCTCCCATTAGATTGTATTCTCCTTGAGGGAAGGATCTGTATTTTTATTTATATTTGTATCTCTAGCACTAGTATGTGGCACAGAGTAAACATTTAATAAGTGTTTGCTTATTTATTGACTGACCTTGATGTTTTCCCCAGATTTGATAGGGCATAGAGTGAGAATCAGAACTCCTTAAGCTTCAACAGCTTAGAAAATGTGGGAAGATGTTGCCTGGGTATCCCAAGAAGTTTTCCATATAGGAGGAATTGGTTAGAGAAGGTTAACTGTCTCTCTCTGTACTAATTGTCAGGACATCAGGTAGGAAAGCAATGTGCAATGTCTGTCTCTTCCCTTAGTCTCTTCTCCTTGCATGAGAGTACCACAGGGGGTTAGTTCCTGACAGAGGCTGAGTCTGTGATGGTGGTACAATTGTAATACTACCTAGAATGGTTTTAAAATGGAAAAATTGTTTGGAAAAGCCTTTGTGGCTCTGTCCTATAAGCATCCACATTCACTTGGTCAGAGCATGGTATCATTGAGGCCTGATGCCATGTTGGCTGTGTTCCTACATGCCAATAGCCTTGAAGAGAAACCTTCTCTCATTTTGCAGGTATACTGTTATCCACAGTTTCACAAACAGGAGCCATTGGTCAAAAGGGCAAAAGGAGAAACACTTTGGATAATTCAGTATAAACCTACATTAATAATGGAAATATTAATCACAATGCTGTTGCAGCAAGCACCCCAGAATCCCCAGGGTGGCTGCCAACACAGTTTCTTAGATCTGCTTTGCTAAAGGAAGCCACTCAAAATCGGTTAACAAGCTTACTTTAATCAATCAATCAAACATATATTGTTTACCTAGTTCAGGGGGAAAAAGTCAGCACCTCGAAGTTCAGAGTATACAGACAGAAGTTACAAGACAGAGAAATAGATCAAGCAGACAGGCCTCCAAAGTGTCTGACCATTACATACATCCATACTAATCTCAGTTACCAGAGAAGGAAGCATTAACATCTGGGTTTTTCAAAGCAGGGGGGAGGGGGAGGAGGTGGGAGACTCTCAACAGCTGCCCAGAGTCTCATCTGGTCAAATCACACAACACTTCTCAAAGTGAGCCCCAAAGCATCCCATCAGTGCTTATATAGCCTTCTCCTGGCTCAGAGAATGTAACAACCTTCTTGACCACTGCCCAATCACAAAGTATCTCCTGAGAAACAAGCCTCCTACCATAGGCTCCAGGTGCACTTACCCTAGGGGCAGGGAAGATCTTAAAATTTTACATTCCCATTACAAATGCTTACCCTACCACCATTAGGTCTTCAAATATTAAGAACTGAACTTCTTAAATCCGTCTGCATCTTATGACTCACACCTTGATTAGTACCAATTTTACCTTTGTCAGGAGGCTTTTGCAAGAAGTGAAGATATACTTGTAATTTTCCCGAAGACATATCCTCTAATGATGTTGATTTCATTAAAATAATGTTTGTATTATTGATTTATATCACCACCCTGCACACAATATATGCCATTGCAGAGAATCACTTTCTTGTAGGCAATAAGGAAAACCTTAATGTTTCCCCAAACTCCCCATGACCTTTTCTCAAATTTTGCTTTGTGCCTCTCCAATGCACTTATGAGGCATTTCAAGTTACTTGTGTTTGTGTCTTATTTTACTAGACCACAATCTCCATGAGGCCAAGGGCTATGTCCTATCTAAATTTTATATATTAGGTAAGAGCTATCAGTGAACTCTGTGAAGAGTTGGTACTTAATGCATTTTTGTGTATTTCTTGCATTGTATGGTTTCATGTTTGTTTCTCAAACTGGTGGTGATTTGAAACTTCCTCTAAGACAAATACATAGTGTATACTTTATCCTACTCCTTTAGTGGTATTATCTATGGAATCCATGAGGTATACTTAACATTAAAGTTGACCTGGCTTGAAGCCAGTTTCCTGACCTTGAAGTGATGTTGAATTCAACCCAGAATAAGTAGGCTGGACACAGTAAAGGGCAGAAGAGAGCAGCATAATTAAGCACCCAATCTCAGATCAGTATAACTGTGCAGAAACTGGAAAATATGCTATGAGGACATATTGAAGCACAACAATAAACTTGAAGTAGAGTTCCAGGTCTGGGGACATCAAAGTATCAGCAAGAGACAGAATCCTCAGAAAAGGAGGCACTCATTAGAGTGCAGGGGCAAGAGGTCAGGGCTGGAGATAGTGACCTACAATGGGGGATTGCATAGCAAGGGCAATTGTCAAGTGAGTACAATGTACTGGAAGAACAACTGCTAACTCAATGGTCTTTTCATCCACTCTGGTTCATGGCCTCCATGTATGTGTTATTCATGTACATGCACACACATAGAGAAGAGAAAAAGCAACAAAAACAGAAACAGAGAGACATAGAGATAGAGACATGAAGAAAAGAGACAGAGTCAGGGATAGAGAGAGATACAGATAAACAGATGGAGAGAGGGGGGGACAGAGAGACAGAGAAAGAGAAAAATGGAAAAAGATAGAAAAAAGCAGAGATGGTGGAAAGGAGTATGCTTCAATTAGGAACTTCTCTCTGTAATTACAAATTTCTAACTGTTCTTCAACTTCCAATAATAGTTACCTGGGAACTGAAAGGTTAATCAACTTGCCTGTTGTTGTGTTATCAATATGTGTCAGAGGTAGGATGTAAACCATCTGATTCTTACTGACTTAGAGACCAGTTGTGGTTCCATGGTGCCACTCTTCGAGGGATCTTAGGATCACCAATTTAGAACTAGAAGGTACCTCAAAGGGAATAGAACTTAACTTCCCCATTTTACAATGAGGATGTAGTAAGTACTTAATACATTTCAGTAAATAAAAGGGAGAGATGGGTGGCTAGGTAGCGCAGTGAATAGAGTACCAGCCCCAGAGTTAGAAGAATATGAGTTTAAATCCGACCTCAGACCCTTAACACTTACTAGCCATGTGACCTTGGGCAAGTCACTTAACCCCAATTGCCCTGCCTTCTCCTTCCAAAAAGCAAAAGTAAAAAAAAAAAAAAAAAGAATGAAGGGAAGAAGGGGAGAGCTTTTGGGGAGGCAGTATGGTACAAGGCAGAGGTGGGAGCACTTAAAACTGGATTTAAAAGACTTGGGTCCCTGATAATTATTTCTGAAACTTGGGCAAGTCACTCAGTTTCCTCTTCTGTAAAATGAGTAGATAGGTGCAGACAGCCTTTGAGATCTGTCTCAGTTGTTCATATGTGATTCTATGATCTTGTGATAATGGATTAGGGAAACCAGCAGGAGGAGAAAGCAAAAGAGACAAAACATCTCTAATTTATTTAAATCACATGTCTACCACATCTTCTCAGGGGATCAAAAAGTTTGCCTGTTTTTCAGTTCCATATTGTTTCAATATTTCAGTGATTCATGATTCCGTCAGTGTGGGCACACCCTGCACCGATGCAGACACGCTGTAGGGTGTGCCCAGAAATTCTATCACCCCACAGAAAAAATTTCTGGTGAGGAGCCTCTCTGAACTTTCAGAGCTGGCCCTGCGATGACAGATATGTGGCCATCACTCAACTTTTATGCAGAATTATCATCATTTGGTGCGACCTGCCAGAGCTTGCACTCCATTGGCATGCACTGCAAAAACCTGAGATTCCCCTGCTTATCAATGAAGCTTCCTAGGAGAATTTCATATATTTTCGTAGTAATAATAACTCATTGCTTTGGTGTTTTAAGATTTTCAAGCCACCTTCTTTACAATTGACCCATAAATATATAATATATGTAATGTTATTCTTATTATACAGGTAAAAAGATTGAATCTCACTACATCAATCAATAGCTCTATAAAGAATAATACTCATGGTCAACTTTCTGTAATGCCAAAGAATTAAATTGATGCATCAATAATTATAAACACGGCCAATTTATCATGTGCCCCATCAATGCAGTGTCTTCCTTCTTATGAGCCCATCCTTTATTATATTCTTCAGTTCAGGAAATCACTTGTAAATTACAGTGAACTGATAACACATTTATTGTTTCAAAAGACCCCACCATTAAGTAAGCTAACAAATGGAACAGCTCTCAAAGAAGATGGGAGATTAGCAAAGAAAAGTGTTTTTTTTTTTCTCTCTTTTCTTTTACATTACTTTATAGATCATGCACCTCTCTGAAAACTCCATGGTTGGGCAAATCCTCATAGCACTCAAATGCTCAAATGTACTTTAGTTAGAAAGAATGAGTCTTTCTTTAGAAGGAAATTCTTTCTTTGGAAAGAATTCATTCATTAAGCCAAGTAATTATTAAACTGTGCTGAAACCCAAGTCCAGAAGCTTGGCTTGATTGGAGGCTAACGACTGTAATAATGGTGCAACAGAAAAAGAGAGGCTTATGTTGGAAAATTACAATGGTATCCCCAAACCAAAGACAAGACATACAAGCATTTTGAGCCTGTAAAATGTTGAGGTGATTTCTGCCCCATTTACTTTCCATCAGGGTAGTCCTGAGATTTTTCTGTGTTCTTGGAGTTGAATTGTATGATATGTAAATGTTAATTTTGTTTTTTCCCCCTTCTCCCCAATCCAAACAACAAAAGAAGGAATTTAACCTCATATCCTTGCTCTGAAATTAGCTCTATTGTCAAAAGATGACAGCTGTATCCTGATTTCAAGAATTTCATGTTGGAATAAAACAGTGTTTTGGAAACCATTGTGTTACTTCAAACAGATCCATAATGGTCCCTCAGCAAACCATTTTCAGAAGACTTGTGTAAGTAAGATAAAAAGACACCATTTCTGAAGAGTGGCTTTGATGGGCTAGGTCAGAGTGCTCTTTCCCTGTTGTTCATTCCCAGTTGAATTTCCTAATAGCCTATCTCCTCAGCTAACAGATGCCCGGCCTCATGTCTGAACCAGATCGAGCCACCACTGAGATGCTATCCCAGCTCCTTTCTTACTGAGCCGTTTCCCTAGCAGATGGTGCAATGCTTCAGGCACACTCCTTCCTGTTAATTACCAGCCTTAGCTACAGATGGAAATGTCAGTCAGCCTCGCAGGTCCTAGTTCCTGCCATTGCCTCAGTCCATAGCCCTCTACCTAGGCAAGATGCTGCCAACACACACCATGTGTTTTGTGACTGCTGACTAGGCAGGCTACAAAAAACAACTTACTTCATGAATATTCATGGAGGAATGTTTAGAGTTCTGTTCATCTGCGATGCTTATAGATCTGCTTAAAGGGGATTGCACCTTCCTAAGAACACTCTGCCCCTTGTTTTCCTATACAGAGGCTCTGTGAATTACCAAAGTGGGTTGCCATGGAGACATATAAAGGACCATTAAGCGGCCGCCATTTGGAGGCTTCCATAGGCACATCAATTTCTGACTAACGTTCTTCCCATACCTTAAGTGCTGCTTAATTATTCTTGTCCTGCTATAGCAGACCAATAGTCACCAAGCTGAACTGATTAGCTAATAACTGTTGATTTTCATTAAACCCTGATTATCTCATTAGCTCATAAGTAACCAATATGAATTCCTTGATCCTTCCTGGTATTTAAACGCACTAAATCCAGATAAATGAATTTCAGCAGAATCGTTTTGTATTCATTAAGTCAAATTATTTCACTGCATGTGGAAAACCATTTAGTAATCAAAAATGCCTTTCTTTTTAAATTTACAGGAGAAAATTTGAACTCAAGGATGAGGGAATATGGAAGGAGGGGGGGAGTCAAGGAGAGGTAACTTTAACCAGGCATTTTATGGAAGGTAATTTAAATAAGACTTTCTTAATTGTTCATTTTCTTAGGGAGCCTGCAGTTTAAAAGTAAGGGGTGATTAATACAGTACTACAGCTCACTTAAGTGCTTACCCTGAAATATTCCTAAAGGCTAAGAATAAGGGCCCCACACAGGGTGGTCAACTGAAAAGGCTTAACCCAAGTAAAGCTTACCTAGTTAAGGGAAAAGTGAAACTTTGAATTTAATTGAAGACCAACAATGACCCATCAACTGAGTGCTAATGTGAAAAATGTTTTGTGTGTGTATAGCATAACATAGTGTGTGTGTGTGTGTGTGTGTGTGTGTGTGTGTGTAGGAGTAGTTGCTTTCATACATATAGAAATGAAATGTGATTTTGAAACACTTCTTCTCCTTTCTACATGAATCTGCTAAAATGTGAATGTAGTTTCCCTTAGTAAGAATATTTCATATTTTCCTTAATGGCTTTGAGTTTCAATAATCTATGATTTCCAAAGGATAAGACAAAAATTATGCCAAATACAAGCAAAGACTTTAGAAGACAGAGGCCCGTGATCCATAATGGGGCAAGATCCAACTGTTCCCCTCCTGCCTTCAGGCCTCATCCTGATGGTACCTATTTAACTTTCCTGTAGTAGGCATTAATGAGCACTTATTGAATTGAAGTAAATTAGATTTCTCACTCCAACTTGCTTTCTGTTTCCAGAAAGTTTTTACCTGCTATTTAGCTCTATTTTCTCCATAGATACAAAGTATTCTAAGGCTCTTGAAGGACAAGTATGAGTATACCCATCATTATCATGCCTCTGATTGTCAAGGATGGAGCCAAGGGTATTCTCTCTATGGGAAACCTGACTCTTCTAGGACAGTACCCCTTTATTCTACGGAATCCTTGTTGTAAGTATATCACAGTGTTTAAACATTCTGTGGCACCAGGCATATCATAGAAACTGATTGGTGCACAGTCCAGACAATTCCCCGACTGGCTGCAATGCTGAATTAATTCACTATTCAACAAATATTTATTCAATGTCTTAAGTACAAGGTTCCATGATACATATTGTGGAAAGCACAAAAAAAATCAGGCAGATAATAAAATTCAAGTTAGGGCAATAAAATTTTCATATATCCAAAGCTAAATAAGCTCATAATACTGTATATGTTTAAGAGCCAAATAGGTTTTTTAGGTTTTGTAGAATGACACTGGTGCAGTAAAAGGAATTATCTATTTAAAGAGTTCAATTCAAATGCCAATGTGGCAACTTACTGTGACTCAGTTTCTTTATCTAAAAAAAAGATATAACAATACTTATACTACTTGCCTCATTTGGTTATTATGTTTCAGGTGAAAGAATGTATATAAACAGATTTGTGAAATTTAAAGCATTATATAAATATTCTTTATTAATATGAAAGAGCTAAAGAATTCAGTGGATGGAAAGATTAAAAAATTACTTTAAAAGTTGGTTCTTGGGGTGGCTACCTGGTGCAGTGAGTAGAGCGCTGGCCCTGGAGTCAGAAGGACCTGAGTTTGGATCTGGCCTCAGACACTTAACACATACAAACATTTAAAAAACCTAACCATTTGGCCTTGAGCAAGTTACTTAACCCCAATTGCCCTCCAAAAAATAAAAAAAAAGTGGGTTCTTAACATTGGGTCCATGAATTTAATATTTTAACAAATATATTTCAATGTATTTGGTTTTCTTTGTGATACCATGTACTTTATTTTATGTACTTATAAACATTTTTCTGAGTAGGGATTCATAGACTTCACCAGTCTCACAAAGGAGTCCATCACACACACACACACACACACACACACACACACACACACACACACACACACACACACGGCTTTGAAGGGTGAGTATTTAGATAGATAGGGGAGGGCTGGTATTTCGTTAAGGAAAAGCTATTCTCTCCTTTCTCTACCTTTTCTTTCCTGTCCCTTCAGTTATCTTGTCTTGCTTTGATTTTTTGTTTGTTTGTTTAGTTTTTTTTCCTATTCACCAGTTGAGTCTTCCTTTTTTACATCTCTGCTTTTATCCCTCCAACCACTTTGGATCAGCTCCCTCTGTCTCTTCTTCCTTTCCCTCCACATTTCTTCCTTCCTTCCTTTGTTCCTCAAAGCTCCAACTGCTTTTAAAGACACCTTTTCCTTATTAGAGGAAGACAACCTTGATAGGTACAAGTTTAAAAGAAGGGGATGGACTAGTCACCAGTGTTAACTAATGTTATCTCAGAGATGACATCCCAGGTGGATGCAGATTTCTAAATGGGGATGGTTCACTGGGTCTCAGATACTCTCGCCATTTTCACATTTTAAGGGAATGACATTTGAGGTAAAGGGAATGAAATGAAAGCTCATGCCAGTAGAATGACTGACACCTTTCCCTTCAGACTGATTAACCCCATATGCCGAATAGCAGGTACATACTTGAAGACAAACAAGACTGGAAATAATGAGGGTTATTTAGGACACAGATTTCAATAATAAAAAATATTAGGGAGGTTTCTTTTCTCCTCAGCTTAATCATTTTAATTAGTTAAGAATATGGAAAAATTAATGTTTATGAGGAAGAAAAGCTCTTTAATTTTAGATTTGGAATGAGGGAAGTATGTCTTCTCATGATCAAATTATGATGGGCAAAATCCCTCCAGGACTGCCAAAGAAAAATCAGCAGTTAGGGATGTGATCTGTCAACCAATGATGGGTAAATTTGAAAAGTTCAAGGGAGGAGCTAAAATTGTTGGCTTTTTTCCCAAAACTTATGTCTCCTATTTTAATACCTGTGACACAGCTAGAATGAATTGAAAAAGCCCAAGAACAAACTTTCCCATGGGATGAATGGTGCTTGTTACTTCAGTCAGGCTGAGAATATGGGGGAAAAAACAAAAACCAAAACAAAACATTTTTGGTGGTATATTCGCCCTTTGGTTCTCATTGCCAAATGGATTTGAAAGCTAATGTTTTATAATCTGACAATGTTTGAGATGTATTTCACTAATTGAAATACAAATAATTTTCTCTGGGAATCATGGGCCAATAAAACATTTTCTACACAAAGCATTACACATGAAGGATAATAGTGGATAATGGTTTAAAAACACCTCGATCAAAAAGTTCTACAGTGCTTAGTGTTTATGCTGAGTACTTTTCAGATTGATGTAAGTATCCTTGCACTCATGAAGTTTACAACCTAATGCAGAGGGTAATAGTAGAAGCATACATGCATATCATACATAGACAGTATACAAGAACCATTAAGTGAAGATGGAAATTAAACTAGACTATAATGTACATTAAATCAGTGTCAGCAGGAATTATAATAGAATCATTAAATTCAAAAAGATTTTTGAATTCATTTATAAACCTAGTCACACAAATCAAGGTTCACTCAAGTGACAATCTTGGGATTTAGCACCTAGTGTCACTGTTAAACAGTAGCCCCCCTCCTCATTTATTTCTTTGCTTATTTACTCATTTATTTTATGTATTCATTCATTCATTTAAAAAGTTGAGGTCTAAATATTTTCCTTCCTTTCAGCCCCTAACCTACCCATTTAGAATGCAAGCAATATATCCATTATATGTGTGAAATTGTATTTCCATTTTAGCCATGTTGCAAAAAATAATAAATGAAATCAAGAAAAATAAAGTGAAAAAAGTATCCTTCAATCAGCAGGCTAGGTTCATCAATTCTCTCTCTGGAGGTAGATAACATTTTTCATCGTGGGATATTGAAATAGCCTTAAATCATTGTGTTGATTAGATTTATGTCATTCACAGCTGCTTATCATTACAATATTTCTGTTACTATGTAAAAAAATTCTCCTGGTTCTGCTGACTTCACTTAGCATCAGTTCATATAAGTCTCCCAGGTTTTTCTGAAACAGTCCTGCTCATTATTTCTTTTTGTTTGTTTTTTCTTCCAGAATTTATTTATTTATTTTTAGTTTTCAACATTCATTTCCACAAGATTTTGAGTTACAGATTTTCTCCCTATCTCTCCCCTATACTCCACCCCAAGATGGCAAGCATACTGAATACTCCTTCCCCCAATTTTCCCTATCTTATGGCCCACCCCCTTTCCCCTTCTCCCTTACTTTCTTGTAGGGCAAAATGAATTTCTATACACCATTGCCCATATATCTTATTTTCTGGTTGCATGTGAAAACATTGTTTTAACATTTGTTTTTAAAACTTTGAGTTCAGGCAGCTACGTGGCACAGTGAATGGTGGCATTGCCCCATTCAGGAGGACCTGAGTTCAAATCTGTCCTCAGACACTTAACACTTACTACACATGTGACCTGGGGCAAGTCACTTAAACCCCAATTGTCCTAAAAAAAAAAGCAAAAATAAATAAATAAAATTTTGAGTTCCAGATTCTCTCCCTTCTTCCTTCCTCACCTACCCTCAGTGGGAAGACAAGGAATTCAATATAGATTATACATGAATAGTTATGCAAAACCTTTCCATAGTAGTCATATGGTAAAAGACTAACTATATTTCCCTCCATCCTAACCTGACCCCCATTTATTCTATTTCTCCTTTGACTCTGTCCCTTTTCAAAAGTGATTGCTTCTGACTATCCTCTCCCCCAATTTTCCCTCCCTTCTATTACCTGCCCTCTCATTCCCTTCCCCTGTTACTTTCCTATAGAGTAAGATACCTAACTGAGGGTGTATGTTATTCCCTCTTTAAGTCAAGTCCAATGAGCTGCTTATCATTTCTTATAGTACAATAGTATTCTATCACAATCATATATGACAACTTATTCATGCATTCCCCAATTGATGGGTATTTTCTTAATGTCCAATTCCTTGCCTCCACCACCACCAAACACAGATACACACAAACACACACACACACACACACACACACACACACACACAGAACAAAAAGAAAACAAAAACAAGAAGGAGCTATTATAAATATTTTGGACATATAGATAGGTCTTTTTCATTTTTTATTAATCTCTTTGGGATATAGACCTAGTAGTGGTTTTGCTGATCAAAGGATAGACATGCTTTTATAGCTTTTTGAGTGTTGTTTCAGATTCTTTTCCAGAATGTTCACAGCTCTCCCAAGTTCACAACTCTCCCAAGCACACTATTTTCCACATCCCCTCCAGTAGCTGCCATTATACTTTTCTTTCCTGTTAGTCAATATGATTGACGTGAAATATCACCTCAAAGTCGTATTAATTTGCATTTCTCCAACCAATAGTGATTTAGAGCAATTTTTTTAATGTGATTAGTGACAGCTTGGATCTCTTCTTCTGAAAACTGACTGTTCATATCCTTTGACAAATTGTACCATGGTATTGATATTTTATATAAATTTGACTCAGTTCTCTTTATATTTGAGAAATGAGGCCTTTGTCAGAGATACGTGTTGCAAATTCCTCCCTCCTCCTCCCCCAACAATTTTTTGCTTTCCTTTAGTTGCATTAGTTTTGTTCGGGCTAAAACTTTTTTTAAAAAAAATTATATAATCAAAATTATCTATTTTATATTTTGTAATGCTTTCTATATTTTCTTTGGTCCTAAATCCTGCTATCATGTCCTGCTATGTGAAAGATAAACCCTTCCATTCTCTCTTAATTTGCTTATGATATTACCCTTTATGTCTAAATCACATAAACATTTTGACCTTTTCTTGGTATGCTCTGTGAAAAAGTTTTAACAGATATCTATGCTAAGTATCTTCCTAGATGGAAGATACTTATTCCAAATGAATATTGACTCCTGAATGAATATGGAAGATACTTATTCCAAATGAATATTGACTCCTCATTCACCACTTTGCATGTTGACACAAACTCTCTTAATTTCCATGAGAAACAACACAAAGTTTGGAGCTAGAGAAATTCCGCTCATTTTTTTCTCCCCTGATTGCTACCTGTGTAACTTTAGTCAAGACACTCAACTTTTCTGAGCCACAATTAAAAAATATATATATATATATGAGTTAGATGTACCTTAAAAACTCCTTCCGGGGGCAGCTAGGTGGCACAGTGAGTAGAGCGTTGGCCCTGGACTCAGAAGGACCTGAGTTTGGATCCGGCCTCAGACACTTAATGCACACACAAATATAGACCTAGCCGTGTGACCTTGGGCAAGTTACTTAACCCCAATTGCCCTCCAAAAAGCAAAAAAAAAAAAACCTCCTTCCAGTTCTTCATCTATGATCTTATTATTTGTTTTCACAATAATATTCTATTCACATATACTATCACCAATAACCCAAGAACTAATTTGCTTTTTCTGTGTATTTCGCTGACTTCCAGCTCCAGGAGATTATTCTGACCATGCTTATTCAGTATGAGGTCAAGAGGAATATTTAATAAATATAGATAGCTATTATCCCCTTTACATTTTAAACACAGCTATTGCTTTTTCTAACCTTTTGTACTTATATACAATTCTACTTTTTCCTGCCTTCAGATTCCCTGCACAGCTCAGGGGTGGGGTGGATTAAGATGTGGGTGGTATGACAGAAGAGGAGCAGAGACTTTCTTCTACATAAATCCCATCAACCTCTGATATTTTAAGACTGTTCAAATATTGTTTTGTTCTGGCTGAAAATTCCCCATATCATATATATTCAAAAGAATAGTCCAATCCATTCATATTATGGATGAAGACACAGATGAAGAAAAATGGAATAAATTATCCAAAGTCACCCTGCACATTGTCACACTTTTGTCACAGTTCTTCTGTATCCAATCTAATACTCTTTCTATTTGCTATAGAATGATTCCTCTTGGAGGGGAGGCAAATGCATTTCAAGTTTTTACAAGTTTTGGTGAGAAGAGATCATTAGTTCTACTCTATTTAATCTAGAAGACAGTTATTGTCCTTCATTTTTGAAGACAGACAAAATTATATCACTATGTTGGCGTCAATATATAGTGTGTCCAGCTATGGCTGATGAGACCAATACAAACTCAGAATGTTCTACCACAGCTCAGGCACAAATAGTTCAGATGAACATTTGGAGTAGAGATGTATCTAAATTTGCACATCTCACATTTTGTTTGAGCTACTGCAATTCTGCTTTGCTCATAAAGCACAGTGCCTTCTTCAATACGAATTTAATCAAGAAAGAATTTAGGGGAAAATGGGATGTTAGGTGCTATTTAAATGATGAGAGAGAATATATAGCAAACAGGTGGATGCCATTTTAAGGAAGATAATCTTAGACAAAAGTGTGATGCAGAAGAGATTGTCTCTGGTTATCCATCTCCCTGTTCCCACTCAATGTCCCTCTCTATTCTTACCCCCAGTCCTCTATCCACAGAGGCCTGTTCTGGTGCCCCAATTCCATTCTAAATTCTACTTCAAACACCAAGTGTATTAACTCCTCAAATCCTCTAAGCATTTTTTAAATCAAGAAAGACCATATTGTAGCACTATTATCTACTGATATCCTGGCCCTCGAAAACTAGTTTTCATGTTTTCCAATTTGTGTTGTAAACTACACACCTATATGATCTCCTTGTGATCTCATATAATAATAAAATGTTGCTCATCCCTCATCCTAATCCAAACTTGTTTATTAAACACCTAGCACAGACTACCAAGGCTTTGTGACTTTTGTTAAATTGTCAGAAAACTCCCTACATCTTCAAACTTTTCAACAGTGTTCTTTTGCCCAGTTCTCCACTGAAGACAGCACATACCTTACAACTTTTTCCACTGTTGTAAAATCATTTTTGACTTCTCCTCTCAATTGACAAAAACAAAAGAAGGGATAGATACATCAAATCCCTCACTGCCATTTTCATATTATTCTTTGCCCACCATCCCTCAATGCCCTCTCCTCCTTTGAGATACCTTCAATTTATTTCACCTTTCCCATAGCTGTCATATAAAACATTTTTTTCTAGGGTATTCTCCATATTTTTTCAATGAGTTAGTACATAGGTCTCAGTCTTCCTCTCCATCCTCTCTCCTTCATCCATGGAGACTTAGCGTTCAAAAACTATCTAGCAGTGGCCTTTTAATTCCTAAACATTTTAGTTTCATTCTACTTAAGTCATACACTGATATAGACCACAGCTTGTACCTAATCATTTCTCGGAATTTTCCTCCTCCTCGTCCTACTCCTCCCCTTCTCCTTTTTATCCGTTTCCTTCTCCTCCTTCTCCTTCTTCTCCTTCTGCTTGTTTTAAACATTCATTTTTGTGAGATTTTGAGTTCCAAATTTTTTTTCTTCTTCTCTCTCCCTCCCCTACACAAGACATAAAGCAATCTGATATATGTTATACAAATTATGTAAAACATAATTCCACATTAGTAATGTTGTGAAAGAAGAATCAGAACAAAAGGCAAAAACACAAGAAAGAAAAAACAAAACAAAAAGTGAAAATGGCATGCTTCATTCTACATTTAGATTCCATAGTTCTTTTACTGGATGTGGCAAGCATTTTCCATCATGAGTCTTTTGCAATTGTCTTGGATCATTGTATTGCTGAGAAGGGCTTAGTCTATTGTGATTAATTATCTCAAATTGTTGTTGTGTACAACATTCTCCTGGTTCTGCTCACTTCATTCATAATCAGTTCATACAAGTCTTTCCAGCTTTTTCTGAAATCTATGTGTTCATTCTTTCTTAATACACAATAGTATCCCATTACATTCATATACCATGATTTGTTCAGGCATTCTGCAATACATTTGGAAGGTTCAAGATACAATTTGTAGGTTTAAGAAAGATAGGGAAAAACCAATGTTCTATAAACTTGCATATTGATTTGGAATTTGAAGCCCGGCTGAGATATATTAGTGAAGCTTTGCTTTCATTGGAATGGGCATACCCTCCCCCAAAGCAAAGCACAGACCTTTTAGGGCTCATTATATTGAGTAATTCTTAAACATGTCTTTCCTTAAATCCTTTATAAAGGATACCCTCATTGTGTACCCTTCCCACGCTTATTTTGCTCTCTTGGAGTTAACAACATACTATTTGGATTGTCTGTGGTTTGTTCTTCATCCTTAATAAACATAGTCCACACACATTTTCTGTAATACTTGCCTAAGAATGTGTGCAATTCTTGAATGAAAATATTATTTTCTAGCAAACAATCTGCTTATGACCACTATGTGTTAAGATTATAAATCTAGGGTTGGAATGCCCCATAAAGACTATCCCCGCCCTTGCTAGACCTCTACTTTAGGAAAGATCCCAGACAAGTTTCTTCTCACTTGTGCGTCTCTTTCCAGAATCCTGTTTCCTGACACCCTGAGAAACCTTTGGCCTGGGGCCCTCTTCTGCTGGGTGATGACTTTCTCCCCATGGATCACCTTGATTCTCTCTCTTCTTAGACCTTGAATCTCTCTCTTCTTTCTCCCTCTCAATTGTATTGAACATGTTGCAGGTACCCTTCCCCTTTATGTGCTATCTTCCCTTATGAGAATGAAGACTCCTTGATGAGATGTTTACCCATCTATCTATCTATCTATCTATCTATCTATCTATCTATCTATCTATCTATCCTTTCTAGACCAACTCATTTTACAGATGAGAAAACTGAGGTCCAAGGAAAGTAGTCAATTGGGGAATAACTTGTATTCTCACAAATTTGACTTAGTTCTCTATATATTTTAGAAATGAGGCTTTTATCAGAAACACTGGCTATAATAATTGATTCCCAGCTTCCTTCTTTCCTTCTAATCTTGGTTGCATTGCTTTTGTTTGTGAAAAAAACACTTTTTAATTTAATGTCATCAAAATTTTCTATTTTCATTTCATGATATGCTCGATCTCTTTAGTCATAAATTCTTCCCTTCTCTATAGTTCTGACATATAAACTATTCCTTGCTCTCCTAATTTACTCATTGTATCATTCCTTATGTCTAAATCATATACCTATTTTGACCTTATGTTGATGTTAAATGTAAAATATTGGTCTATGCCTAGTTTCTTCCATACTATTTTCCAGTTTTCCCAGCAGTTTTTCTCAAGTAGTGAGTTCTTATTTCAGAAGCTGGAGTCTTTGGGTTAATCAAACAATAGATTACTATAGTCATTGACTATTTTGTCTTGAGTTCCTAATCTATTCTTCTGATTCACCACTTTTATTTGTTAGCCAGTACCAAGTAGTTTTGACGATTGCTACTTTATAATATATTTCATAATATACAATACTATTTATATCTACTAGGCCTAGGCTATCGTCCTTTATAATTTTTCATTAATCCACTTAATATTCTTGTCCTTTTGTTCTTCCATATAAATTTTATTATTATTTTTTCTAGCTCTATAAAATATTCTTAGTAGTTTGATTGATATGGCACTGGATAAGTAAACTAATTTAGGAAGAATTGCTATTTTTTATTGTATTAGCTTGGTCTACCTGTGAGCAGTTGATACATTTCTAATTATTTAGATCTGATTTTGTGTGAAAAAGTCTTTTGTAATTTTGTTCATATAGTTTGTAGGTTTCTCGTAACAGGTAGACTCCCAAATATTTTATATTGTTTTCAGTTATTTTAAGTGGAATTTCTCTTTCTATCTCTTCCTGCTGGTAATAATACCTTCCAAGATACAAAAAACTTAACATTTTAGTCTTTGTAACATTTTAATCTTATACCACCTACGTGCTCAATCAGCCTACCTTTCTACTTTGTAAGTTTTCTTTGTCCTTTGCCATATCTGTACTGCCCCAATTCATGTTCCCACTTGTGTCTTTGCTGCCTCCCACTCCCAGATTTGACTCTATGGTTTTCCACTTTGATATCTCACTATTACTCTAATCATAGTCTCTAGTCCCCCAGTCCTACTGCTGTTCCTGACAGAATTATTCACCTTGGGTAACCCACATAATTGTCTTCTTTACTTCTATTTCAAGGCTGTTCGTGGAGAAATCACAAAATCAAATTGATTTTACCCATTGTATATTCACAGTGTATAAATTCAGCAAGACCTTTACAGAAAAGCCCTGTTGCTGACATAACAGGAGGGGGGCTGAATAGAGAGGAGCAATACTGTATATAAGGAAAGACCCTGGCTGGGAAGGACAGATCTTCTTGGAGCAAGCTTCATGGAGGCAGAAGCTGCTGCTGCCAGGGAGGCTGAAGAGCAAAGGCCCTCCACGCTGGAGAGAATGATTTTGATTTTGAGAACCTGGATGAAGTGATTTTGATTCTGGGAACCAACTGAAAATTCTGCTGAGTCCAAGGGCCAGCTGAAGCTGCTGAAGACTGGTCAAGAATGACTATGATGCTGGTACTTTGCATGAACCTGTTTGTGGCTTTGTTAAGCCTTAACTTCCCAGGAACAGAGACTGTGAAGGATTTAAGGTGGACTGGACACTGTGAGATTCAGCATGGAACAGGAAGTACTTAGAGAGCAGGACAAGGACCTGGAAGCTGCCTGCCTTTGAACCCAGGTGACAGTTTGATGAATCCAGGTAGGATATGAAACAATGGAAGGGGATCCAGGGAATCGGAGAGACAACCCTGAGTCAAGCTGAAAGAAGATTTTACTTGGATACTGTGTACTGACTGAGAAGATTATAATTTACTAGTGAATAGGGGTGGAGGGCTTGTGTATTTTCTGATGATTGAACAGTGAATAAGTGACTGAATAAGTGACTGATTGAGTTGACTATTGTACTTTGTGTCCCTTAAGGAAGCAGGACTCCTTAAGGATGATTGAATGATTGAGTTATTAAATGATTGTACTTTGTTCAAAACTGTGTGACCACTGTCCTGAAAACTATATGGCCATTTTAATGATAAACTGTTGTAAATGTTGTATTTTTATTTTCTGTGATAAGTTGTAACATTGTGAATGCTATACCTTGGATTCTGTGAATATTTTGCTCTGATTTGTTTTTTGAATAAATACTGTGTATAATACACTATACTGTGTAATCAGAACCTTGTTCACTGTAGCATTCTTCTGGAAAGCTGCTCGTGCACGGCATTGCACTTATCTTGCCTTGAGCACATAGTGAAACTATCACAAGCTTCTTTATTTTACTGACTGATGAAACGTAGCCTACTTCATATTTGGCTTCAACTTATTTCTTCTGTTTTCATGTATAGTGAAAATGTCAATAAGAGTGTGACTCAGTACTTCCAGTATTATATTAACTCTTTGGCTAGACAGATTTCACATTTAGCATATCAGCATTTGAATTAATTTTCATGATATTACAGAATGATTTTTCAGCATTCCCTTTACTTTTTCTCTACTCTTATATCATCTCTGTGAAAGCAGAAGGAGACCATAGAAGATGAAGATGCTATTTGCTTTGGAAATTTGTTGCATGGGTTGTTATAACCAAAGAATTAGCCACCAACTGGTCAACTTACTAGTAATGAGTCTTTTATACTTACTCAAGTTGACTATCTACTAACAGATACAGTTGCCGCATGTTGCCACTTAATAAACTCGTTGAGTTTCCCGGACATTTGCTCTAAAAATACACTTGGCCCCCCTGAAAATGGTAGAGTCAGTTTTTAGGTCTTAGAAATAAAGTATGGCCCATTCTACATTTTAAAAATAATCCACTACCTTAAGTTTGGAGAGTTCAAGGTGGTAGAGGGAGGGCAGGGTAATGTAATTATTGTGAATGATGTCATTATAATGTAAGCTCAAAGTATTCTCAAGTTATTCCAACTATTCTCTTTAGTCTATCAATAGCCTGCTACTGTATACGAAAATTATAATTTAACCTTACAGTTGTGGTAAGGTATTTTTTGTTCTTCTTTTGATTTTGCCTTCTTGGAATATTGTGAAGAATCAAAGGACTGTTTCTTTTTCACAAAGGCAAAATGTAAACACCCTCTTTCACCATGTTCTAATCAAGTTCAAATAAATGGGATTGTGCTTGTAGAAAATACGAAGTGAATGGACCTGTATGAGTCAGGACAATGAGCTTCACCTTCTATAAGGAGTACAATTAGTAGATATTATTTACGTGAGCAACCACTTCATTTTGTTAATATTTTAATAAGGATTAAAATATAACATATTTCAAGAATTCTAGTGTTGAAGGGCAAGAAGGAATATCATAGGTCATCTTGTACAACTCAAACCACAAGAGAAATGATCTCTACAACTTAGAAATCATCTGGTCTCTAGTTAAAGAACTCAAGATATTATGAACTTCCAACTTACCAAGATAACCCATTCTATTTTGGAGAAGCTCTAATTAAGATGTTTCCTCCTCCCCACCCCCCCACCACCCTAACACTCCAAACTCTATTCATAATCTTCCTTACTGCAACTTCCACCCATGTCTTCTCATTATAATTCTTCCCTCTGCACACAACAGAACTCATCAGAAGTTTAAACTTTCTTTCCCATGATAGTACTTCAAATACCTTTAGACAGCCATCAAATCTCTTGAAAGTCTTCATCGTTCATGCTAAATTTCCCAATTTTCCACAGAGCTGTGTCTTAAATGCTAAGTATTCTATTAATTATTTTCTGGATATATTACAAGAAAGTCAATGTCTTTCTTGAAACATGGTGCCCAGAAGGGAACACAATATTTTAGATGAAATGTGGCCAGGACAGAATATAATGGAGCTAACAGGTCCATAGCTCTAGGGAATATGTTTCTATTAATGTAATATGAGTTTGCAATTAATACAAGAAAAATTAATGGACCACTTTATATTCCTTATTAAAAAAAACATTTATTTTGCTTCTTAAAATCTAGATTTTCCCTTAACTTCACACTTTGGTCAATATCTATTCTCATTCCCATACTTCCTGGCATTCTAGATTATCATTTTAAAATCTATTGTACTCTTCCCCTTCCCGTACTAATCATTACCTAGCCAGAAGGGCAACTTTCTCCTAGTCATTGGAAGTGTCTTGACACCCTGAGTAACTGGCAAAGACCAAGGTGTGGGTAACCAGATTTGGACATGGTTAAATGAGGATAGTTATAGAGTTTGGATCTTTCTGCCTATGCCTGGGTGTCAGGGGTATATATCCATGCAGTGAGACATCTGCATTACAGGCCATCCCTTTTCTAAATGCAAATGTCCTTAAAATTTTGTGACACCTGAGCAAGCAGACCTTGGCCAGTATTCTAGTCTTATTGTCAGCCTCTATTGCATTTGCACATGACATGGACTGGTTTCTCCTGGTGAGAGAACTGATTTCTGTCAGGAGGCCAAGGATTCAGTCAATTACCCATCAGCCCAAGGGACACAGCTCTTGGTGCCATTGCCCAAATAGTGAATGGAACATCATGAGTCTAAAATATCTGTTCTTTTACCACCTGTTGGATCATTTCCCAATTGGGTATTCTTAGTGATAGGGGAAAAAAAAGAGAGATCAGGTTTTTGAGCTGCCAAGGCACATTGTCGATAATCTAGTCCTATTTCTCACTTGACATAAAGAAAAAGAGGTTCAGGAAGGTAAAATGATCATTTCAGATAAAACCAGGTATAAATAATAGAGTTATGATCTGAACCATGGTTCTTTAAAACAAAATACAGGTTATTACCATGACATCACACTACCTTTTTCTTAAAATAAAAAAGCAATGTAAAATTGAAGCAAATATTCTTTAAAGACTGAAAATTTATGATTTTCTAATTGGAGGTAACCTACACATTGTGCAGGTTGCAAGAATCTCCCTATTTGAGGAAATGATCTCTGTTATACAGGAGCCAAAAAATTGAAGACTATGCAAACAGCAGATGACAAGATTTTCTATCCTGGACTAGGTTGACCCCTAGACAGCAGATGTACAGTTTGTTTCTAGGCCCACATTTAAAACCTTTGCAACTTGGTAATACCTTTAGGACCTTGGATTCTCATGTAATAATGGCCAGCTATACTCACCATATAATGAGTATCAAAGTAGGCCTCTTATCAGAGAAGTAAATCATATAATGAAACATTTGTCATTAATTCTATGAAAAATATGATAAGTTATAGGGTCATTGGGATCTTAGATATCTTAGGTAAAATCTTTGATATGACGGGAGCAATGGATTACATGTTCTCTATGGATGAGACTGGATTTACACAAAGTTATAAATTGAATGTGATCACCCAGACCTTTTCTTTGACTTTGCACCCTGAGGTGTCCCATATCCTCATCCTGCCTCTTACTTTGAGTGGTCATGCTAATTTGCCAAAACCTTTATCCAAATCTGATCTCAAGAAAGGATCTAATATAAATAAAAATAATGTTAACATAACTTCTTTTCCTTGCTTTATAACTTCATGTAGGAGCAAATTGATGACCTTCCAAGATGGCTTATTCCTTTCTAAGGCAGCCCTAATTTTTAGGAAATGTTTTATGCCATCAAATTGCCCTACAAATTGACTTGTTTATTAGTGATTACTCAGAAGACTTTGATTTGATTTGATTTGATTACTGTATCACCAAGCCTATATTTCTCTATCTTGTGGAAAGGTTCATGAGAAATTTAATAAATTGTTTTGCTAATAATCTAAGTAGAATATCTACAGCATTGACCTGATCTACCAAATCGAGTCAAAGTGCCAAAATATAATAAAACTAGCCATAGTGGTATATATCTATAATCATAGTAACCAGATGACCTAAGCCTTGTCAATCTCTTGAGATTGGGAGTAGAGTAAGACAATTACATGTTCATCTACATTAAGTTCATCATTCAATATGGTCATCCCTCAGATGCAGAAGGCCTTCAGGTTGCCTAAGGAGGGCCAAACCAGCCCAAGTTGAAAACTGAGCAAGTTAGAACTCTTTACTGATCAGCGGTATCATGAGTAGTACCTGAACTCCTAGCTTAGGTTAGATAATCAAACCCAGGATTAAATAATAATGATGAGGATGATAATGAGGAATATTCTAGAAAGCAATTTGGAACGATTACCCAAAAGTCCCCAGTTTGGGTATACCATGTGACTCAACAATACAACCACTGAGCCTGTAGCCCAAGGGAAGAGGTCCACATGTACAGAGATTTGTGTAGCAACTCCTTTCATAACAAATACTTGAAACTAAGGGGTTGACCACTTATTTGGGAATAGCTAAACAAATTATAGTTTATTAATGTAATGGAATATTATTTTGCCATAACAATGAAATGAAAAGTTTCAGAGGAAAGTGGGAAGATCTCTATAAGATTATGTGTACTGAATTGAACTAGAATAATTTATACAATGACAACATAATTGTAGGAAAAAAATTGAAGGATTTTGAACTCGGATAAATACAATGATAAATAAATCAGTCCAAAGTACTGAAGATGAAACATATTACCTTTATCCTGAGAAGAAAGGATGGATTTAGGGAAAAGAAACCTTTTTTTCTTATTCAATATCCAATTTGATATTCACAACAACCCTGAGAGGTAGGTGCTATTTTAATCCCCATTTTATACTTGAGAAAACTGAGGCAAGCCGAAATTAAAGGACTTTCCCAGTGTCAAACAGATGCTAAATATCTGAGGCTGGATATCAGCGTCTCTTCCTAACTTCCGACCAAGTGCTCTATCAACTGTACCAGCAATGAGACATTCATCTTTTTGAAAAGTCCAGTATGAGAATTTGTTTTGTTGGACTATGTATAGTTATACTGAGGAGGGTTGTGGGGTTTTTTTGTTTGTTTTGTGGTTTTTGTTCATTTTTTTCTTATTTTATGGGAATAGGGAGGTTAGCAAGAACCAATGGGAAGGATATGTAGTTTTTAAAAATGGAAAGAAAATTTATGGGCTCTAATCAACACTACACTTGGGAAAACAGATGTACCTTAAAGATATGATTAATATCCAATGTGATTAAAGCACCACTTCATGAAGAACATTTAAAGAATATGTCTTAAAACATAATGAGGCTAGTCTGGTATGAGCTATTCTTGAACAAATACTGCTGGTTTATAACTGCTTACTTTCTAAACGTTCAAAATAAAATCTTTTAATATTTTTTCTTCAAGTTTTGCTAGGACTCGAAGCCAACTTCAGTTTTCTATACTATGAAAGCTCCTCTCTTTTCCTATTAAAAATAGAAAATTTTAATTTTTCTGGTTGTAGCACCAACTTAACATTCACAGTGCCGATAGTCACTGTAAATATGCCAGCATAGTGCTAAATCAAAAATATAACAGACTCTCCATATAGAAGATAGAAGCAAAGCATTTATTCAGTCACCAAAAAACTGAATCCTCAAACCAATAAGCCAATCTCACCATAGTAGCAGAGAAGTTAATAAGCTATAACAGCACAGAGATCCACAGCATCCTTTAACCTTCCCCAAAACCAACATTTACTCACAAGCCTAACTGTCTCCCTGGGTATGTCCTCTTCTTCATCCACTCTCTAACTGCTCTCCCAGCTTCCTGTGGACTATACTCCAACCTTCAGCAAACTCCTCCCACCACAGACTCCATGTGATTACATTCAGCCTATTAGGGGCAGGATATATCTTCAAAGCAGGGAAAGTCTTCAAATTCCCTTAGACTTATTAAGGGACAGGGAAGATCTTCAAATTTCTATTACCATTACACTGGTCTAGCAGTGGTAATTGGTAATAGAATGTACTCCTCAAAACTTTCAGAGATCACAGACAATTACTCAGCAATCATAATCCCTAGTTCTTTAGGAACCAAGGATATAACTCATCCACTAACTTGGAATCCAGTAACTTGAAGAAAAGTAGATGTCATAATTTTCTTCCTTATCTCATGTCTCCATTCCATGTTAGCTATTTTTATTTTATTCTTCCCAGTCCAAAACCATTCTCTTTAAACAAGAAGACAGAAATGTAAAATTCAACGTTTTACATGTGTCCATTATATCTTCTGATTTGTAGTCATATCTCTTATTTGATACTAATCTTTCTCAATCTGTAAAATGATATATAACACTTTTTTTCTTGCCCTTTTAACATCCACTATTTGCTTCCTTTCAATCTAGGTTTTAGCATTCCTGGCATACTGCTTGTAGGACTATGCTCCTCTTTTGTCTTCAAACTGAGTTATTCATGGACCTCCTTGAAGACAGGGACTATATTTTATGTTCTTTATGTCCTCAGGACTTAGCACATTGTTTGGAGCATAATAAATGCTTAATAAATCTTATTTTTGCTTATATTTGCTTCTAGTATACATACATACATACATACATACATACATACATACATACATACATATGTGAGTGTGTGTGTGTGTGTATTTAATCTTGTCTTTTACTCTGCTCTAGATTTCACATGGAACTATGCAGTTAAGTAGAGTATTTATTTTGATTAACTTGAACCCCAAGCTCAAAATCAATTGTACTTGTCCAAAATTAGTGGAAATCTCTCTGTCCCAATCGAACAGATAATAGGCAGAGAAAATATTTTAGAAATAACATGTAATCTAGATTAAGACAACTAGAAATATAATAAACACCCTACACATTAAATAAAGGTATATGAATTTCCTCAAGAGAATATTTGGAGAACACTAAAGGATAGAATCACAAGGAGGACTCATGCTCTGATGAGCAATTTTCCTAGGGGCCTGGTAGCAGCAGGGATTATTTGCTTCACTGATATAAATTCAATATACCTTCACTTATCTTTACCTAGACCACTAACAGTCAGTTGCCACTAGTCAAAGTCAGAAAACATCTGGCAAACACATTTATTTATTTTCAGTAGTTAACTGGTAGGCTTTGGTGGCATCCGTTTGCCCAATCCTGATCTGCCTAAATGCCATGAATGCTTCCCCCATGTAACCCTATTCCTTCTCTTAAGTCTTTCACTCTACAGTACGAATTCATGCCTCCAGATACAATCCTTTATGTCCATGCTTAAAGTTATACAGCCTAGGGGCGGCTAGGTGGCACAGTGAATAGAGCGCCGGCCCTGGAATCAGAAGGACCTGAGTTCGGAGCTGGCCTCCGACACTTAATCCATACAAACAAAAACCTAGCCGTGTAACCTAGGGCACGTTACTTAACCCCAATTGCCCTAAAGGGGCGGCTAGGTGGCGCAGTGAGTAAGAGCACCGGCCTCGGAGTTTGGACGACCCGAGATCAGATCCGGCCTCAGAAAATGAGCACCCACACATAAATAATGACTAGCCGTGTAACCTTGAGCAAGTTACTTAACCCCAATTGCTTTAAGAAAAAAAAAAGTTATACAGCCTAGAAGACTCTTGGAAAGACAGCACCCATATCTGCTTGTAAGAATTATCAAAAGAGGGAAAGCTATTTAAGAACCTCTAACCCTGCTTGCTTTGTAGTGTTTGGAATTTGGTATATCTCAAATCCTCTGAGGGACAGTGTTCTTAGATTATCTCTAAAATTACCACTATAGCATCTGGAAGTTAGATGTCTTTAATCAAAGACATGATTATTTTTATTTTCCTAAAGAAAAAGAAAGTGCTAGTCATGTGAATTTCAGTAGATCAATAATTAGCTCAATTAACTTATTTATTAGCTCAAACATAAGCCAGTCAATAAATATTTATTAACTACCTAATATGTGCCAGATACAGTGGTAAGATCTAGAGATATAAATACTGAGGGGGGGTGGGAAGAAAGACAACCCATACCCTCAAGGAGGCTGCAATCTAATGGGGGAAAACAACACAAAAAAGGAAGCTGAAACATCACATATTGGTGATATCAAAGAGTAGACCTGAGACTATTGCTGCTGCAAATCTCTTCCTGGGGCTGTCCTGTTCTCAATAAGAAAATCTAGCTATGTCTCGTCGACACCAAGCCCTCCCGTGCTGTTTCACACAAGCCATCTTCTTTTTGCATGGCCACAAGGTGTAAGAGAGAAGGAGTATGAGAGGATCTACTCTTTTCTACTGTTTAACTCAAGGGGTGTCCTAAGAGTCTCAGGGCAGTTGAGAGTCATACACACTGAAATTTTACCTAACAAGTTCTCCCTGATCCCAGGAATTATGAGAGGTATAACAGTATGATCAAGGTCCTATTACTTCACAAAAATATTCTAAATGTATTGATGCCTTCTGATGTTCCCCCATGCCCCTTTTCCTCTGCATTACATTAACAGATGAAGAATAAAAATGCTTTGGATAAAATTCACCTATTTTTAAAGCGCTTGGAAACATGTGAACCAATGGGTTTTCTTATAGTAAACAATCTCAACCAAAAATTAAGAGCATGTATTAGATGACCTTTTATAAATTATACACTTTTCCAATGATATCAGGGTAAAAGTTAAAGTTTTCATTGTTGGTATTACAATGAGATGTGCTTCTAGAAATCTATCTATAGCAATAAGTCAAAGAGAATAAAATGAAGTAAAAAATACAGAAAGAGGAAACAAAATTATCACTAAGTGCAGATGTTTTTTGTTTTTTTTTTAAATTAATTTATTAGTTTAGTTTCAGTTAACAAGATTCAATTCCATAGTTCTTTGATTTTCAAATTTCCTTTACTTCCCTCCCCCTCCCCACACGACAGGATATAGTCCAGTATATGATCTGCAAATGCATTCATATTAGACATTATTCCAATTACAAAGGCGTATTGTACTAGATGGGATGAAAGATGGTAAAGAAGAAATAAAACCAAACAATGAAAAGAAAAAGATAATTTAGTTTGCTTCCATCAGGATTCAGGCTCAGTTCTTTCTAGTTATATCTCTGGATGTTGCATTTCTCTCCTACAGGAGACTTTCGGGACTGACTTAGATCACTGATTTGCTGAAAAGAGTGCAGTCTGTCATAATTGCTCATCACAGATATGGTATGTCTGTGATTGTATACAAATTTCTTCTGATTTTACTCTTCTCGCACAGCATGTTTGTATAAGTCTCTCCAGGTAATTGTGAAATCCATCACCTCCTCGTTTCTTATAGCACAATAATATTCCATTACATTCATATACCACAACTTGTTTAGCCATTCCCCAATTGGTGGGCACCCCTTTAGTTTCCAATTCTTTGCAACCACAAAAAGGGCTGCTAAAATATTTTTGTACATATGGGTCTTCCTCCCACTTCTATGATCTCTTTGGGATATAACCCTAGAAGTAGTATGGCTGGGTCAAAGGGTATGAAATTATTTATAATCCTTTGGGCATAATTCCAGATTGCTCTCCAGAATGGTTGGATAAGTTCACAACTCCACCAGCAATGTATTAGTTTTCCAATTTGTCCACATCCTCTCCAGCATTTGTCACTTTCTTGTTTTGTCATCTTATCCAATCTGATTGGAGAGATGTGGTATCTCAGAGTTGTTTTGATTTGCATTTCTCTAATCAATAGTGATTTAGAGTATTCCTTCATATGTTTATAGATATCTTTAATTTCTTTCTCTGAAAACAGCCTGTTCATATCTTTTGACCATTTATCAATTGGGGAATGACTTGTATTCATATAGATTTATCTATAAATTTATCTATAAATTTTAGAAATGAGTCCTTTATCAGAGACACAAGTTTTAAAAATTCTTTCCCAATTTCCCAATTTCCCACCTCCCTCTTGATCTTGGTTACATTGGCTTTGTTTGTACAGAAGCTTTTCAATTTAATGTAATCAAAATTATCCATTTTGCATTTTATAATGCTCTCTAATTCTTGTTTGGTCCTAAAGTCTTCCCCTCTCTACTAATCTTTCAGGTAAACTATTCCTTGCTTTCCCAAATTGCTTACAGTATCATCCTTTACACCTATATCATGCACCCATTTAGACTTGATTTTGGTATATGGTGCTAGATAATGATCTATGACCAGTTTCTGCCATACTGTATTCCAGTTTTCCCAGCAGATTTTGTCAAATAGTTTATTCTTTTTTTTTTATTTTCAAATTTCCTTTACTTCCCTCCCCCCACCCCTCATGACAGCATATAGTACAGTATAGGGTCTGCAAATGCATTCATATTAAACATTATTCCAATTACAAAGGCATATTGTACTAGGTGGGATGAAAGATGGTAAGGACGAAGTAAAACCAAACAATGAGAAGAACAAGATCATTTAGTTTGCTTCCATCAGGATTCAGGCTCAGTTCTTTCTAGTTATATCTCTGGATGGAGCATTTCTCACTTTCTTGAGTCATTCGGGATTAACTTATATCACTGCATTGCTGAAAAGAGTCCAGTATGTCATAGTTGGTCGTCACAGATATGGTATGTCTGTGATTGTATACAAATTTCTTCTGATTCTACTCTTCTCGCTCAGCATCAGTTTGTAAAGTCTCTCCAGGTAATTATGAAATCCGTCATCTCCTCGTTTCTTATAGCACAATAAAATTCCATTACATTCATATACCACAACTTGTTTAGCCATTCCCCAATTGATGGGCACCCCTTTAGTTTCCAATTCTTTGCAACCACAAAAAGGGCTGCTAAAAATATTTTTGTACATATGGGTCTTCCTCCCACTTCTATGATCTCTTTGGGATATAACCCTAGAAGTGGTATGGTTGGGTCAAAGGGTATGAAATTATTTATAATCCTTTGGGCATAATTCCAGATTGCTCTCCAGAATGGTTGGATAAGTTCACAACTCCACCAGCAATGTATTAGTGTTCCAATTTGTCCACATCCTCTCCAGCATTTGTCACTTTCTTGTTTTGTCATCTTAGCTAATCTGACTGGAGAGATGTGGTATCTCAGAGTTGTTTTGATTTGCATTTCTCTAATTAATAGTGATTTAGAGCATTTCTTCGTATGCTTATAGATATCTTTAATTTCTTTCTCTGAAAACTTCCTATTCATATCCTTTGACCATTTCTCAATTGGGAAATGACTTGTATTCATATAGATTTGGCTCAATTCTCTATAAATTTTAGAAATGAGTCCTTTATCAGAGACACAGGTTGTAAAAATTCTTTCCCAATTTCCCACCTCCCTCTTGATCTTGGTTACATAGGCTTTGTTTGTGCAGAAGCTTTTCAATTTAATGTAATCAAAATTATCCATTTTGCATTTTATAATGCTCTCTAATTCTTGTTTGGTCCTAAAATCTTCCCTCTCCACAGATCTGTCAGGTAAACTATTCCTTGCTTTCCCAAATTGCTTACAGTATCATCCTTTACACCTAGATCATGCACCCATTTAGACTTGATTTTGGTATATGGTGTTAGATAGTGATCTATGCCCAGTTTCTGCCATACTGTATTCCAGTTTTCCCAACAATTTTTGTCAAATAGAGCATTCTTATCCCAAAAACTGGGGTCTTTGGGTTTATCGAACAATAGATTGCTATATTCATTAACTGCTGGGTCTCCTGCACCTAATCTATTCCATTGATCCACTACTCTACACCTCTGCCAGTACCAAGCAGTTTTGATGACTGCTGCTGTATAATACAGATTAAGATCTGGCATAGCTAGTCCACCTTCCCTAGCATTTCTTTTCATTAATTCCCTTGATATTCTAGACCATTTGTTTTTCCAAATAAATTTTGTTATTATTTTGTCTAACTCTAGAAAGTAGTTTTTTGGTAAATTGATTGATATGGCACTAAATATATAGTTTAGTTTGGGTAAAATTGTCATTTTTATTATATTAGCTCAACCCAGCCACGAGCAATTGATATTTTTCCAACTATTTAGATCTGATTTTATTTGTGTGAGAAGTGTTTTGTAGTTGTGATCATATAGATTCTGGGTTTGTTTTGGCAAGTAGATTCCCAAACATTTTATAATGTCTACAGTGACTTTAAATGGGATTTCTCTTTCTATCTCTTGCTGTTGAGTTTCACTAGAGATGTACAGGAATGCTGAGGATTTATGTGGGTTTATTTTATATCCTGCAACTTTGCCAAATTTATTTATTGTCTCAAGTAATTTTTTACTTGATTCTCTAGGATTCTCTAAGTATATCATCATATCATCTGCAAAGAGTGACAGCTTGGTGACTTCTTTGCCTAATTTGATTCCTTTGATTTCTTTTTCTTCTCTAATTGCTACTGCTAATGTTTCTAGTACCAGATTGAATAAGAGGGGTGATAGTGGACATCCTTGTTTCACTCCTGATCTTATTGGAAAGCCTTCTAGTTTATCCCCATTGCATATAATACTTGCTGATGGTTTTAAATAGATGCTATCAACTATTTTAAGGAAGGCTCCATTTATTCCTATACTTTCTAGTGTTTTAAATAGGAATGGATGTTGTACTTTGTCAAAAGCCTTTTCTGCATCTATTGAGATGATCATGTGGTTTTTGCTAGTTTTGTTGTTGATATGCTCAATTATATTGATGGTTTTCCTAATATTAAAACATCCTTGCATTCCTGGAATGAATCCTACCTGATCAGGGTGTATTATTTTTGTGATAAGTTGTTGGAGTCTTTTGGTTAATATTTTATTTAGAATTTTTGCGTCTAAATTCATGAGGGAGATTGGTCTATAATTTTCTTTCTCTGTTTTATCTCTTCCTGATTTAGGAATCAGTACCATATTTGTGTCATAGAAAGAGTTTGGTAGGACTCCTTCTTCACTAATTTTCCCAAATAGTTGGTATAGTATTGGAATCAATTGTTCTTTAAATGTTTGATAGAATTCACTAGTGAACCCATCTGGCCCTGGAGATTTTTTTCCTAGGGAGTTCATTGATGGCTTGTTTGATTTCTTTTTCTGAGATGGGGTCAAATAGTTTATTCTTTTCCCCAAAACTGGGATTTGGGGATTTATCGAACGATAGAATACTATATTCATTAACTGCTGGGTCTCCTGCACCTAATCTATTCCATTGTTCCACTACTCTACACCTCTGCCAGTACCAAGCAGTTTTGATGACTGTTGCTGTATAATGCAGATTAAGATCTGGCATAGCTAGTCCACCTCCCCTAGCGTTTCTTTTCATTAATTCCCTTGATATTCTAGACCATTTGTTTTTCCAAATAAGTTTTGTTATTATTTTGTCTAACTCTAGAAAGTAGTGTTTTGGTAAATTGATTGGTATGGCACTAAATATATAGTTTAGTTTGGGTAAAATTGTCATTTTTATTATATTAGCTCGACCCAGACACAAGCAATTGATATTTTTCCATCTATTTAGATCTGATTTTATTTGTGGGAGAAGTGTTTTGTAGTTGTGATAATATAGATTCTGGGTTTGTTTTGGCAAGTAGATTCCCAAATATTTTGTAATGTCTACAGTGACTTTAAATGGGATTTCACTTTCTATCTCTTGCTATTGAGTTTCATGAGAGATGTACAGGAATGCTGAGGATTTATGTGGGTTTATTTTATATCCTGCAACTTTGCCAAATTTATTCATTGTCTCAAGTAGTTTTTTACTTGATTCTCTAGGATTCTCTAAGTATATCATCATATCATCTGCAAAGAGTGACAGCTTGGTGACTTCTTTGCCTAATTTGATTCCTTTGATTTCTTTTTCTTCTCTGATTGCTACTGCTCGTGTTTCTAGTACCAGATTGAATAAGAGGGGTGATAGTGGACAGCCTTGTTTCACTCCTGATCTTATTGGAAAGGCTTCTAGTTTATCCCCATTGCATATAATACTTGCTGATGGTTTTAAATAGATGCTAGCAACTATTTTAAGGAAGGCTCCATTTATTCCTATACTTTCTAGTGTTTTTAATAGGAATGGATGTTGTACGTTGTCAAAAGCCTTTTCTGCATCTATTGAGATGATCACGTGGTTTCTGCTAGTTTTATTGTTGATATGCTCAATTATACTGATGGTTTTCCTAATATTAAACCATCCTTGCATTCCTGGAATGAATCCTACCTGATCAGAGTGTTAAGTGCAGATGTTTTGATGGTATTTCTAGAAAAAAT
>WOXC01011484.1:0-126901 GCA_011680675.1 Gymnobelideus leadbeateri | reverse complement strand
GATTATAAAGTATTTGCTCACAATTAGCTCAATTGTACCAAACATTTCCTTAAATGTGAAGGTAACCTACAGTTCTGAAGCCCGTAGGAGAGTGCACCTGAGCCAGGTTGGGATGAAGCTAATTGTCTAGAATTGAGTGTAGAACTACATTGTGAGGGCAATAAGGCAATAGTGCTGAGAGAAGAAGAGTTTGGGAGGCTGTGTGGTACCACTGCAGAAAGCTCCAAACTAGATATCACAGGGTAGGAGTTTGAACTCTTTCTTTGCTACTTGCTATACACATGGCCTTGGGTGACTCACCTTAATCTCCTTGGCCTCCTTTCTCCTATGAAAAATGAGGATGCCAGACTGAATGACTTCTAGGGCCCACCCAGCTCTAAGTCTATGGAAGCACACACAGAGCAAAGGCTAGGGATGGAGTCCAAATTTTAAAGCTTGAAAACTAATGGCAATAACTCACATTCACATTCATAGTGATTTTAAGTTTTACAGAGCAGTTTCCTGTCAACATCCTGGTGAAGTAAGTAGTGAATGTATTATTATCCCCATTTGACAGATGAGAAACTGAGGTTTAGGGAGGATAAATGGCTTGCCTGTCCAAAGTCACAGCTAGTTCATAGCTCTACATAGGCTTAATTTACACTCAGCCAACAATCATATTATTTGAGGAAACAACTCAGGAGGATTTATTGCTGCCCTTGTTTACTGTTGGCACACAGAATGTCAGCACTGAGGAGATATCCAGAGAGCCTGGGGCTTTGGTAAAGTTTAACAGACCAAGAAGAATGAGATCCCAGAAGTCACAAAGGAAGATGTGAAACTGGGGAGTTACTCCCACATTTCCTGAAGCTTTTATAATTCAGAATTTTTCAGGCTTTAGGTTCTTAGCTAGGCACAATTTATTTCTCATGTAGATATTCCTCAGTGCTCTAATTAATTTTTAATCCTTGAATGAATAACAAAAAGCCAAGTCCATTAAACATACAAACGGACATTGTTTTATTTGGAAACATCTGGACTCTAATCAAGGTAGGAATGAAAAGAAGAATCTTAGTTTCAGTCTTCTCTGGTATCTTTCTGAGTCCTATCTCTCCTTTTCATTTCATAGTCAAACTCCTAGAAAAGCCTTTTACACTGATCTCCATTTCCCACCCTCCCACTTACTCTTTTACCAGCTTCACCCCCTCAACTCTGATCATCCTCTCCAGTTACCAAGGATCTATTAATTGCTAATCCTAAAAATCCTTTCTATTATTATTATTATTAGTAGTAGTAGTAGTAATTATTATTATTATCATAATTCCTAGTGCTTGTTGACTTGTTTTTCCTCAGTGATTTACTAACTGTATGACCTTAGGAAAATCATTAAGCTTCTCCATAATAAAATATACCTATTACCAAATAGGGTTATTTTTTTCTTTTTGGAGGGGGGTAAGGCAGGGTAATTGGGATTAAGTGATTTACCCAAGGTCATACAGCTAGAAAGTGTTAAGTGTCTGAAGCTGAATTTGAACTCAGATCCTCCTGACTCCAGGGCTGGTGCTCTATTCACTGTGCTACCTAGTGTTGTACCTTAATAAAAGTGAGACAGAAGATCCCCAAGATTAAATTTAAAAAGTGGATTTTATTACCACGGAATACCGCGGGACTGCCGGGGTACATGATCACCCAAATCATACAGCAATTTTGCACAGACAGTGTACAGGTTTTATAGAGGTTCCATAGCCAGGTTACATAAGCTGAAACTACAGTGATGTAAGCTGAAACTCCAATAATTGGTCAGTGTACACTTGAAACTACAATTAGTGATTGGTCAGTATTTCTGCCTTCTCCAAACCCTAGGCTGGGACTCCCACCCACAGATCAATCAAGGGTAAGCAAGGGGTGGGAGTTCTGCCTGTTTACAGATTAAGCAAGGTGGAGTTCTCTGTTTTACAAATCAATGAGGTTTTACAACTCAAGGAAAGGGTGAGTAGATTTGTGTCTGACATTCAGGAAGGGCAAAGTGACAAATCAAAGGGGGAAGGGCAGAGTGGAGCTGGGTCCAACACTAGCTGCCCCTCTCATAGGGTTATTGTGAAGCTCAAATGTGATTATGTATAGAAAATACTTTACAAACCTTAAATCACCATGCAAATAGTAGCTATTCATGCTATGATTATTTGGGAAATTGCTCAGTGATTTTACTTCTGTCTTCTTTCTGTCTGAAACACAGTGATCATCAATATTCTTCCAGTGTAACCCTTTATGGCCATGAAAGCTACAATTCCAGTCTCTAAAGATGTAGGTCACTCAAAGAGTAATGAAGACATATTATGGGCACAAGTAGGTTATTGTATATATTACCAATTAAGAGTTGATCAGGAGAAGGAGCTTTAAAGATAATTATCTAAGAAATGTATTATTGGAAGAAGATATGGGCCAGTAGGGTACCAAGAATGAAGAATCACCAACATTTATATATTTTGTGTATATATGTGTATGTGTGTATATCTATATGTATATAGATATACACGGGGGATAGCTTATATCTGGAAATCATTTATACCTTTTGTATGATTGAGTAAATACTATAAAGTGGGTTAATCTTTTATTATTATTATTATTATTATTATTTTTGCTTTATGGAGGGCAATTGGGGTTAAGTAACTTGCCCAAGGTCACATGGCAAGGTTTTGTTTGTGTGTGCATTAAGTGTCTGAGGCTGGATCCGAACTCAGGTCCTTCTGACTCCAGGGTCGACGCTCTACTCACTGCGCCACCTAGCCGCTCCTCTTTTATTATTTTTCAATGAGTTTAATTATGACCTTTTTCATTTATCCTTTCTAAAGTGTAGAATAAAAGCTTTGTAAATCACAGGTATATACTTTTGAAAGCAAAACCAGTAATGAAATTATGCTTATTTTGAAACACATTTCATTGGTATTTAGATTATGTCAAAAGATCTTGAGAGGGGATCATCTGTGGAGGATTTGAGGGCAGACATTGGAAAGAATCATCTGTACCTTTTCAAAGTATCAGAAATACAGTTGATCTTCTATTGTTCCCAAATTAATCATTTACTTTGTACATACTCCTACTGCTCTTTCTATATGTTTCTGAGTGCCTGACTTTGGGAATGTATTCTGGTTCTCAGTATTGACAATTTTCAGTAGTATGTGAACAGGGAAAGGGAAAGGAGAAAAACCAAATGGGACAGTAACTGAAATTTAAAAAAAAAATAAGTAAAATAAACTGATCATTAACTTTAAATTGGAATGGATATTTCTGGTAGATTTCTTTTATCCATGCTACTTCTCCCTCAAATTGCCCCCAATTAACAGATAATAAAGCTAGCTTTACAGTATTTATTTAATTCAATGTTCAATACCCAATGCCTATCTTAAATTGAATTATGTCCACAATATTCCAGCAGATACTGTGCAATGTTTATCACATTATAACAGGAACTAATTCTATTTTTTTTTATCTTGTCAGAAGTGTTGCATGTTTATAGCATTAATTATTTCCTATCTCATTGTTCTGGAGGTAGTGACCACTTAATAAATGTTGCATTGCACTGAATTGAATTGAATTTCTTATTCGGTAAAGACTGTTTCACTCAGACCTTAAAATATCTAGTTAAATAAAATATCTAGTTAAAAATAAACCTGCCTAGCAGGGTAGTCAAAATAGGGAAGATAATTAAAGGTCACTTGCCATCTCTGCAATTCCTTGAGTACTAATGAATAATTAAAACATTAAAATAGAGCTATGAATTTGAAGCTGACCTGTTGAACAGCCAGAAGAAAATTCCAGAGTACCTAAGATTTACAAAAAATATGTTGAGTCACAAAGGTATAACAAAGGCTCTCATCATCAAATAATCAAAGATTTTGTTAAGTATTCTCAAAGGTGTGCAATGGGGTATGAAATATCTAAGTATTGAAGCAAGAGAAATGAAATATCTTTCCCCAAGCAGTTTAGTCCAGGGACTGTATAGCCTGGTCCCAGAAATTTCCCTCCCTTCCCCTCAAATCCCAGTGGACCCAGCTCAACTTGCTCTCTCTGATATCGATTCTTCCCCTCCATGACTTTGCAGAAGCAGCTTCTTTCCAGCCCACCCCACTCCTTTAAAATGATTTAAACAGTCTTAGAAGAATAGTACCATCCTCTTGGCATACTTTTTGGGCCAAGCCAACCTAATCCAATCAAATAGCCATTTATTAAGCATGGACCTATGCCAGCTGTTGGGCTATGATACAAAGACAAAGGAGGGGAGAGGATATAACATGTAAACAAATAATTATGTTATAAATAGATGAGAAAGAGCATGCCAGGCATCTGGGACAGTTTAATGCAAAGACAGAGAAGTAGGAAATGGAATGCTAAGTTTGAGAACTAGCAAGTAGATCGATTTGACTAGAATATAGAATGTACAAAAGGAATAATTATAGAATAAGCCTGAAAACACAAACTGGAACCAAACTCTAAAGTGCTTTAAATAGTAAACTAGGAAGTTTGCATATTGTCTTATAGGACGCAAGAAAGTGATGTGATTAGACTTAGGCTTTTGTTATTCAGTTGTTTCAGTCATGTCTGAATCTCTGTGACATCATTTGGAGTTTTCTTGGCAAAGATACTGGATTGATTTGCCATATCCTTCTCCAGCTCCTTTTACAGATGAGGAAACGGAGGCAAACAAGATTAAGTGACCTGCCCAGTGTAACATGCCCAGTGTTGGACATCAGATTTGAACTCAGGAAGATGTGCTACCTAGCTGCCCCAAGACTGAGACTTTAGGGCGGTTATATTTGAAGCTGTTTGTGAAATAGATTGGATAAAGGAGAGAGAATGGAAACCAGGAGTCCAATTAGAAATCTTTTGTAGTAAACTAAACAAGAGGTGATGAGGACCTGTTCTGGAGTCCTGGTTGAATGAATGAAAAGTGTGAAAAGGACAGAGAAGTATAACACATAAGAGATATGTTGTAGCAAATGGACTTGGATTGAATATAATCCTTCAAGTGAAAAATGGATATTTAAGAAAATAGAAGGGGCAGCGAGGTGGTGCAGTAAATAGAGCACAGGCCCTGAAGTCAGGAGGACCTGAATTCAAATGCAGCCTTGGACACTTGACACTTACTAGCCATGTGACCTTGGGCAAGTCACTTAACCCCAATTGCCCTGCCTTCCCCCCTGCAAAAAAAAGCAAATAGAGGTCTTTCAAATATCCCTGATGAAAAGTCCAGAACTGAATAGAATATTTGACTTTCAAATATAAGACTCAAACAAGAGAAGCATAAAAAGGTAAACATGAAAGAGATATCATAAGACACTCACTAAGGTTAAACTATTTACCTTTCTAAATGGGAGGGATGATGCACATGTAACTTCTAAGAACTTTATCATTATTACAGCCCTTAGAAGAATTCTACGTAGAGGCAGTGAAAGTGAGTTGATTATGTTGGAATGATGTAAAAAAAAAAAAAGTAGATAGGTAAGAAAGAAGGATGTCCTGGGATGAGGGGGGAGGGAGAAGATGAATGGGAAAGATTATATCACATAAAAGAGACACACAAGAAAGAGCTCTGAACTTGGAGGGAAGAATATTGGAGGGAGTGGGCAGTGGTTGAATCTCACTTGCATCTAAATTGGTTCAAAGAGGGAAAATGTATGTGTGTGTATATATATACATATATATATTTATATATATATATATGTGTGTGTGTGTGTGTGTGTGTGTGTGTGTGTGTGTGTGTGTATAAGTATATACATGCTCAATTGGTAGTAAAAATCTATCTTACTCAACAGGGAAGTATGAGGGGAAGGAAATAAGAGAAAGGGAGGGTAGGGCAGATAAAAGAATGCCATAATTGGAAGGAAAACAGATATTAGAGAAGGGATAGCATAAAAAGAGAGCGAGAAAAGGATAAACAGAAGAAAATAGGATAGAAGAAAATGCAGTTAGCAGTTGTAACTGTGAATGTGAATGGGATGAACTCACCCCCCCTCCCCCCATCATGGAAGATAATAGCAGAGTGGATTAGAAACCAGAATCCAACAGTATGTTGTTTACAAGAAACACACTTGAAAAGAGACAAACATAGAGTTAAGATAAAGGGCTGAAGCAGAATCTATTATATTTCAGTTGAAGTAAAAAAGGCAAGGGTAGCAATCATGATCTCAGACAAAGCAAAAGCAAAAATAGACCTAACAAAAAAGGATGGAAAATACATCTTGCTAAAAGACACCATAGACAATAAATATAAATAGTAAATACATGTCCACCAAATGGTATGACATCTAAATTATTAAAGGAAAAATTAAATTAATTACAGGAGGGAATATTAAAAATATGTGAAGTTAGGGAGAGAAATAGAATCTTAGAAAAGTTAGATAAATAGAATCTTAGAAGAGTTAGACATGCTAGAGGAAATCGAATGAGGATTACAGAGGATACCTTTTTCTCAGCTGTATGTGATACCTTCACAAAAGTTGACCATATATCAGGGCATGAAAACCTCAAAACCAAATGCAGAAGAATGAAAATATTAAACGCATCCTTTTAAGATCATAATGCAATAAAACTTACATTCAATAAAATAATGTGGAAGCATAGAATAAAAATTAATTGGAAACTAAATAATCTAATTCTTAAGAATGGGTGGGCCAAAGAGCAAATGATAGAATCAATCAATAATTTCAGGAAAGATAATGACAACAATGAGACACGTACCAAAATCTGTGGGATACATTCAAAGCAGTACTTTGGGAAAAATGTATATCTCTAAATGTGTACATCAGTGAAAGAGAAAAAGAGCAGATCAATAATGGGCATGCAAATTAAAAAAAGGCCCTAGAAAACGAACAAATTAAAAAATCCCCAATTAAACATCCTATCTTAGGCAGAAAAAAACAAACAAACAAACAAACAAACAAAACATGAACATCAATAAACTCCAGAAGAAAAAAACGCAGGACCAGATGGATTTAAAAGTGAATTCTGCCAAACATTTATGGAACAATAATCCTAGTACCATATACATTATTTGAAAAAAATAGGTAAAGAAGGGATCCCAACAAATTCCTTTTTTTTACACAATTATGGTTTTGATACCTAAGCCACAGAAAACAAAAACTGAGAAAGAAAACTATAAACCAATTTTCAGAAATAAATATTGATACAAAAATTCAAATGATATACTAGCAAGGCAATTACAGTAATATATCACAAAGGTCACAAACTATGACCAAATGAAATTTATTCCAGAGACATAGAACTGGTTCAATATTAGGAAAACTAGCAGCATTATTGAACATACCAATAACAAAAGCAAGAAAAATCATATGATTATCCCTGTAGATGCAGAAAAAGTCTTTGGTAAAAATACAACGCCTATTCTTGCTAAAAACACTAGAAAGCATAGGAATCAAATGAGTCTTTCTGAAAAGAATAAATAGTATCTATCAAAAAAGCAAGCAAACATTGTTTGCAATGGTGATAATCTTGAAGCCTTACAGCAAAATCAGGGGTGAAGCAAGAATGTCCATTATGACCAGTTTTATTCAATATTCTACTAGACATGCTAGTTATAGCAATAAGATAAATAAAAGAAACTGAAGGGATAAAAATAGGCAGTGAGGAAACAAAACTCTCATTCTTAAATACTTAGAAAATCCTAGAGAATAAACCAAAAAAAAACAAAAACAAAAAACCAACAAACAAATCAAAACAATTGACAACTTCAGCAAAGTTGCAGGATATAAAATAAACCCACATAAATCATCAGCATTTCTATATGCTACCAACACACTCAGCAGGAAGAGATAGAACAATTCCATTTAATGTAACTGCAGACAATATAAAATACTTGAGACTCTATTTGCTATGAGAAACCCAAGAATTACATGAATACAATTACAAAACACTTTTCACACAAAGATTGATCTAAACAACTGGAGAAATATTAATTGCTCATGGGTAGGCTGAGCTAATATAACAAAAAGGACAATTCTAGCTAAGTCAATTAACAAAATTTATCTAAAAGAACAAAAGGCCAAGAATATCAAGGGACTCAATGAAAAAGAATGCGAAGGTAGCCTAACCATATCATATTTTGAACTATATTACAAAGTGATAATCATCAAAATAATATGGTACTGACTAACAAATATAGTTGTGGTTCAGTGTAATAGATTAAGTACACAATACATAGTAGTAAATGATCATAATATAGTGTTTGATAAGTCCAAAGATTCACGCTTTTGGGGTAAGGATTCATCATTTGACAAAACTTGTAGGAAAAACTAGAAAGCACTTTGGAAGAAACTAGGCATAGACCAACATCTCACCAAAATAAATTTCAAATGGATAAATTATTTATAGAAAGGGTGATATCACAAGTAAATTAGGAGTGTGTAGAAAAGTGTAACTCTGAAGTCTATGGGTTAGGGAAGAGTTTATGACCAAACAAAAGATAGAAAGCATTACAGGATGTAAAATGTATAATTTTGATCATATTAAATTAAAAAATTTCACACAAACAAAACTAATGCTGCCAAAATTAGAAGGAAAACAGAAAACTAGGGAAAAAATTGCAGCAAGTTTCTCAGATAAAGATAAAGGCGTCACTTCTCAAATATATAAGGACCTGAGCCAAATGTATTTGAGTCATTCCTCAGTTCATAAATGAAAAAAAAATGAGCAGGTAGTTTTCAAAAGAAGAAATCAAAGTTATCAATATTCACAGGAAAAAAAATGCTCTAAATCACTACTGATTAGAGAAATGTGAATTAAAACAATTCTAAGAAACCACCTCCCATCTATAAGATTGGCTAATATGACAGACAAGGAAAATGACAAATAATGAAGGGCATGAGAAAAATCAGGACACTAATGCACTTGTTGGTGGAATTGTGAACTAGTCCAACTATTCTTGAGAACATTGGAACTATACCCAAACTGTGTATAACCTTTGACTCAGCAATATCACTACTAGGTCTGTATCCCAAAGAGATCAAGGAAAAGGGAAAAGGACCTATAAATGTGTGTGTATGCACATGTGTATATATACTTACATATATGTATATATGTATAAGTATACATGCATGCATGTATGTATAAAATTGTGATGGAATAACATTGTGCTATAAAAAATGATGAGCAGGATGGTTTCAGAAAAAAAAAACATGGGGAGATTTATATGAACTGATGCAAAGTTAGATGAGCAGAACCAAGAGAACATTGTACATAGTAACAGCAATATTGGAAGGACAATTACCTGTGAAAGACTTAGCTACTCTGATCAAGACAATGATCCAAGACAATTCCAAAGGACCCATGATGAAAAATGCTATCTACCTCCCAAGATAGAACTGATGAACTCCGAATGCTGATTGAAGCATACTTTTAAACTTTTTTTCTGTTTTCTTTTGTAACATGGCTAATATAAAAATATATTTTGCATAATTTACATAATTGACATCATATTGCTTGCCTTCTCAAAGAGGGGGGACAGCAGGGAGGGAAGGAGAGAATTTAGGACTCAAAATTTAAAAAAAAATCATTAATTTTTTTACATATAGTTGGGTAATATATAATGAAATAAATAAAAGTATACTAAAAATAAAGAAAATGGCCTTGGCAAGTGATTGCCAAGGGAGAATGAAGAGTCAATAATGCTGAGGTTATAAATCTTGGTAAATAAAAGGATGATAATGCCCTCAAGGATAATGCCCCTTTAGGAGAGGGGCAAATGCATGGAGGAAAATTATGCATTAGATTTTGGACATGGTGAATTTGAGATTACTGTGGGACATCTAGTGTTGAGTGGGAAGCTGATAAAACAATATTGGAACTCAAGGGAAGGCTCAGAGCTAGGTCAATAGATTTGGGAGTCACTTGTATAGAGACGACAATTAAATATTTGGAACTTGTTATTGGGGAGAACATGAATGCTATTTTCCTTCTACTCTGTATTTATTCTGGACATATCAATTTATGTATATGTGTATATTTATGAAATATATAATGTAAGCTAATTGAGGGGAGAAGATTCTTTTTTATATTTTCTTCATATCCCCAGGGCTTAGCACAATGCCTGGCACTTATTAATTACTTAAGAAATGTTTTTGATTGATTGATTGGTTGATCCATCAAAGAAGAATGAAAAGGAATGATCAGACTGGTAGGAAGAAGTCCAGGAAAGAGGTCTTGAAAATCGAGGGAGGAGAGAATACAGGGAAACAATTGTGATAAATATCTCACTCATATTTATATACCACTTTCTTGTGTGCAAAACACTGTATCCATTATTGGGGACATCTATGTGGTACAGCGGATAGAGCACTGGGACTGGAATCAGGAAGACCTGAGTTCAAATCCAGCCTTAAACACTTACTAGCTGTGTGACCCTGGGTATGTTACTTAATCTTGTTTGTCTCAATTTCCTCATCTGTACAATGAACTGGAGAAGGAAATGGAAAACCACTCCACTATCTTTGTAAAGAAAACTCTAAACAGGGTCATGAAGAGTTGTGAAATGGCTCAACAATGACTGAACCTGATAACTCATTTTATTCTTTGTATTTGGGAATGCAAATACAAGCAGGAAAAAAAACCACAAAAACAATGGCAATCCCTTCCTTCATGGAGCTTACATTCTAATAACGGAAAATGATATATGAATGGAAGTTGAAAAGGGAATGGGGAAGGAACATGGTGAGAAAGTCTAGAGAATCAGCAAGCCCATTTTTTTTTGGAGGGCAGTTGGGGTTAAGTAACTTGCCCAAGGTTACAAGGCTAGGTTTTTGTTTGTGTGTGTTAAGTGTCTGAGGCCGGATCTGAACTCAGGTCCTTCTGACTCCAGGGCCAGCACTCTACTCACTGCTCCACCTAGCCACCCAAGGCCTTCGTCACTTTAAGCCCTCTTTCCTATCCTCTATTTCATACGGACTCAATCAATCCCAACCCACTTTCTTCTTCCTGATTAATTATTTAACATGTATCTTCAGTCTTTGCCCAAGACTATACTTATAGCTGGAAGGAAACTCACAGGTCATTGAGTCCAAGTCCTGCATTTACAGATGGAGCATCAGACCCACCATAAATGAGAGTATAAGCTGAAGAGTGAAGTGCCAATATAAAAATCATGACTAACTAAAAAAAGGCAACAAGAGTCTTTCCAAACGGCTGATTAACCTGAGGCAGATGAACTTAGGAGGCACCATATATTTTCCATTACTCCCACAAGCAAGGTCTTGAAAATAAAGCAAAGTCTTCCTGGAATGATTTAATGGCTTGGCCACTAGCCAACCAGCCTCGGCTCTCCTATGACCTCATTCCTGGAAGTGCTGCCTTTAAAAAAGCTGTGTTTGTTTGGGACCTTTATTTTTTTCCCTAGCTGAGAGGGAAAAGAAGCCTCTCAAGGGATAATATGGCCCACTGTGGAGTTTTATCAAGGTTGCCTATCTATGCATTACTCCAATCAGGCCCCTAAAGTGGAGAAGGTCTAAGGGCATATACCCTGGGTTAATTATATAACAATTCTCAGTCTCTCTGATGATAAATGTAGCTTGGAATAGCATTTAAATAAAGATACATTTTGTTTGGAAAATTTCAGCAAGTAAGTGTAGAAAAGTCTGCCACCATCATGAAGTTAAATGATAGCCATCCTTTTATATCTTTACAACTGCCCAAGTACTGTTTTTTACATTTTATTTTTGTAATTTTAACTTAAACACCAAAAAACAGTATTCACATATACATAACAGAACAATGAAAAGGATTGCATATGAAACTCTCCATTTAAAAATTGCTTGCTTTTTTAAAAAAAATGCAATAATTTTACATGTAACTTTCAACATTGCCCTATTTTGTATTTTGACTGTTTTTCCTTCTGATCTTTCTTCTTTTCTGCACATTTAAAAAACTATTTCAAAGATCCTCTTTTCCATCTTTATTGCTATCCCCTTCCCCAATTAGAAACCAAGAGAAATAAAAAACAAACAAACAAACCTTGTAACAAGTATTCAAACGAAGCAAATCCACAAAGTATGTATTTGTTTAAAAAATATGTCTTTCTTCACCTTGAGTCTGTCATTTCTCTCTCAGGAAGTGGGTCTCCTAGAGACATGGTTGGTCACTGCATTAATGAGAGTTCTTAAGTCTTTCAAATGTGTACATCTTTACAATTTTATTTTGTGTATATTGTTCTGTTTCTGCTCATTTCATTCTACAAGCAGTTCTTATAACTCAGGATTTTCTGAAATTATATATTTTTTTTTGAAAATTGTTTTATTATTTTGTATAGCACAGTAGTATCTCATTACATTCATACACTACAGTTTGTTCAGTCATTCCACAACTGATATTGTCTATATGCTATTACAGAATCTTAAATATTCTGAAAACTGATGATTAACTTGATTAATTGCATAAAATAATTGGTCATGAGAGACTGCCATTAGTCTAAACTTGAATTCCAGACTTATCACGTCTGCAGAAAAGCTAAAACAAACAAACAAAACAACATCAGCAGGAAAATGCCATAGACAGCTTATAATAAAAGTTGCCAGGAAAGCATCAGGGGATAGGCATTTATATCTTACAAGAACTGACCTATTTACTGGGTTTTCCTGCTGTTATTTCAGCTGATAGCTCCAATTATTCAGATAATGTGAGTTCATTAAACATGTTCTTTGACTGAAGTCATGCTAGGCTTAATTTTCTAATCATTTAGTGTGGCTTACACTATTGCAGAAATAGATGAATTCATCAAATACTGCTACTGTATTTCCTCGGGCAATTTCCTCTACCATATATTTTCCCTCCCTTTATTTTGAAGGGACAAGAAAGGCCACTCTGAATAGTCATTCTGGTAGCTACAGCAAGCAGCCTTTTGGTTGTAAGCTTTTGGCAGCTGCAAATCGCTGCCTATGTTATTCCAAACTTTTCTGTGTACATCACTTACAGTTTTAATAATCCCTCCTCCCTCTCTAAGAGAACTATCTTTTATATTTTTTTTAAAGGTAGCAGGTAGGGGAGGGAATCAGTTTAGTAAATCTAGTCAATATATCAAAAAAGTCTGACACTATGTTCAGTGTTCCAACAACTGTGTCTAATATATGGAGATGGAGGAAATATCATTGCTGGGGTTGTTGAGGGTGGGGATTGAAATCAGGAGAACTAGCATACTAACTGAGTGAGCAAAGGGTAAATCACTGAACCTCCCAGTGCCTCAGGCAACTTTCCAAGACCAGAACTTAAAGTGTCTACATAGGTAGAGGGAGTTTCTACATGGAAAAAGTTCATATTGAAAAATCCTCATAAGAATGAAATTACAGGTCCATTTTTCTCCCTCCTTCCTTCTCCCCTTCCCCAAAACAAACAAAACTGCATAGAGAATAAGTACAATATCCTCTCCCAACAGTAGCAGCCTGGAGCTGAAGCATTTCCCTCCCTTCCTCCCTTTCCTCATCTTTTCAGCTGGGGGGTGGGAGTGGGGAGAAGTGATACAGTTAGAGTATTTTGCATTAATAGACAATGTATACTGATTCACAATTACATTATGTTCTCTCTCATTTCTATAAGTGTGTTATTACAGTTACAAAGCATTCCTCTCACAGCAATCCTGTGGAGACTAAGATTCAAAGAGTTCAATTTAAATCAGTTTAGTTTTAGTAATTGGATCCTACACTAGACCTTCGCTCGTCTTCACCAGTTATTAGTACTTCCCTCACTATCCCCAAACTCTGGTAGTTTTGTTCATATTTACTTATTTCTGCACGTGTTATTTCCTTCAGTAGAATGTAAACTCCTTGAGGGTTAGGATTGTTTAATGTTTGTCTTTGTATGCCTTTTACATAGTAAATACTCATCATTACTTGAATTAAACATGGTATTTATTAGGTGGCTTCTATTTGCAAGATAATGTGCTAGACACTGGAGTCATGAAGAAAAACATAGTCCTGCCTTCAAGGAGCTGGTATTCTACTGTGAACTTTTAAAATGAATTGCCTAGATCCCACAACTTGTGGACTTTAGATCTAAGATATGGACTTCAGTCTTACAGCTTCAAAACCAGTGCCCTTTCTATTGAGTTAAGTAATTAAGCATTTTAAAGTATTTATTCTATCAGGCCCTGTGCTAAACTCTGAGGATACAAATATAAAAATAAAGGTTAAACAATGTCCCTACTCTCAAGGAACTCACAGTTTATTGGGGGAGACAACATACAAACTATGTACAAACAAGATATATACAGGATAAACTGAAGATAGTCATAAAGGGAAGGGTGTTAGAGATGAGTAAAAAGAGGATTCTAGGCCTGTGAAAAAGTATTGAGTTTGGAGATTTTGTTATTGTCATTTTCAGTCACGTCTGATTCCTTGTGATGCCATTTGCATTTCTTGGCAAAGAAAACCATTGTTGTTCAGTTTGTGAACATGTATAAAGTCTGGTGAGGTAAAGTTTTATTCCAGGAACAGCAAGGAGGCTAGTGTCACTGAACTGTAGAACACTTGGGGGTGAGGGGGTGTATGATGGAGAGGGGAGTAAGATATAAGAAGACTGATCCTAAACCTGTAATAGAAGTCAAATTTTATTTTTATGGGCCACTTTTTTTCTTTAAAAAAATTCTTTTTTCTTTTCTTCAGAAGGACGAAAAAGGATTTATAGTCTTCCCAGATTGTCAAAGGGATCTATGACAAACAAAATAATTAAGCCCTGCTTTAGACAAAGTGGGATGGTGTGAATGAATGAATGAATGAAGTAACATAGTCACATTTCACACTTTGCAGTTTTTTTTGGCATATAGTAAGTACTTAATAAAGGTTTTTTAAAAAAATTAATTTGCTCATTCATTCTTTCACTCTATAAAGGAACTAAGGAGCTCTCTCTTCCAAAAGTATGAGATTAATGTCCTGTATATTTGCAATAATATATAAAAAGCATCTCAAGATGTCACAGGAAAGCAAGAAAGACCTTAAGCATGTAGAGTAACCTGCTGTGGTGAACTTTGGAGAACATGGTCAGGAATTACATATGATGGGGTAGGCATGGATATCTGGTTGTAATCTGAAACATTTGAGGCAGCTTCCAAATCTATAAGATCATAGATCCATTTGAGTATGGCATATGTACACGTGGAAAACTAGTGCTGTGGTTGGGCTGATTAAGTTGATGTAGATAGTGATGATTTAATTTAAATAATATGAGAGAACATAATTTAATTATGAATCAATACTTGTGAGGTTGAACCTTAATTTTTAGATGTATCCTTTTCCTGATATGTAGTATATATGAACCCTTTGCTTCATAGAAGAGATGTGTTCCTAAAGAAAAAAAATGTCTAAGTCAAATATTTGTAAATCAATTAACTTTAACATTTAAAATGTAAGGGAAACCTTGCTTTTTAAAAAAAGTTTTATGGTGAATGGAAAATTAAAGGATCATTTCCTAATTTATATAAAAATAAAATATCATAGACATTATCAGATTTGCTTACAGTGAGGGATTCCAGTGTCTGACATTGTCAAAATCCCCTCGCAAGCACTGAAATAATGGGCTCTGTGACTGTGGAGGAAACTAAATGCTCACTCTGTACTAATCCTTGATTTTCTCAGAGAGAATGGCTTGTTGATATGGGTACTGCCAACAGTCATGCTTCCTTGTGCATTTCAGAAAGAAGTGGTATGGTGAGATGGAGATTATTCCTTTATTACTAGGGGGTGCCCACAGCATTCAAGGTCTTCAGTTGCCCTGCTTTATAATGGGGCATTGATACTTATGGGGTTAAGTTAGGGTGCAGAAATGACATTACTTAGCAGCTGAGTCCCAGTTGCCCACAGCTGGGAAACTATTGTCCATTCAGTTTTCAGATACCGTTTTACTTTGATTCCTACTCAGAATAATGTTTTTGTTGTTGTTGTTGTTGTTGTTTGCTTTTTGGAGGGCAATTGGGGTTAAGTAACTTGCCCAAGGTCACACGGCTAGGTTTTTGTTTGTGTGTGCATTAAATGTCTGAGTCCGGATCTGAACTCAGATCATTCTGACTCCAGGGCCGACGCTCTACTCACTGCGCCACCTAGCTGACCGAAGAGTAATGTTTTTAAATGCATAAAATGTATAGGAAGAAAAAGGAAGCTAATTATATTGAAATTCAGTTACCAAAGTATTAATTAAATACAATTTTACAGACTCTAAGTTAAGAACTCTTGGAGGTGCTAAAGGATGAACCACTCAGAAAAACATCATTTGCAGTGCTGAAATTTCCTCTCTGTCTAATTTTCCCAGTTTCATGTTGAATTCTGACTTTGACCTTTTGACTTTCCAGGACCATGTCTCCTCACCCTGTCACCCCATTTTGCTTTACATTATGGTGAATTTCTCCAGCATCAACTCATGGGTTAGTCTCCTGATCCATAGGCATGAAGATATAGGCTCTGGTTCTATAACTTGATTTTCTATTATTTTCTATCCCCATATAAAATCCAGTGAGAGAAGCAACCTTTTCAACCAGATGATATTGTATCAGATAGTTACAACCATATATATATATATATATATATAATTTTGCAGGGCAACCAAGCAGTGCCATCAAAAACAAACAAACAAAAAAAACCCAAAACTTGATTTTTTGGTATAGGTGTTATAAAAAAGAACACAGAATTGTGGCTTTGGAGCTCAGAGAGACCTTGGATATCATCTAATTGGACTTTCTCATTTTACAAATGAAGAAATTGAGGCCCAGAAGATGTAAGCACCTTGCCTAAAGTTGCACAAATAGGAATTGAACTTTTTTTTTTTTTGCTTTTTGGAGGGCAATTGGAGTTAAGTGACTCGCCCAAGGTCACACAGTTAGTAAGTGCTAAGTGTCTGAAGCCGGATTTCAGAGCCAACTAACCACCCCAAATTGAACTCTTCTTCTGGCTTCAAATTCAGCACCAATATGCATTTATTAAGCACCTACTGAGTGTCAGGCACTGTGCTAAATTCTGGGGATATAATGGAAAGAGAAAGACAGTCCCTAGTCTCAGGGAGGTGGGGGGAGATAACATGAAAATATCTGTGTACAAACAGAATATTTTGCAAGATAAATTGGAAACAATCGATAGAGGGAAAGGCAGGTAGGGGGTGCAATGAATAGTGTGCCAGGTCTGGAGTCAGGAAAACTCATCTTCCTGAGTTAATACCTGAGCTCAGACACTTACTAGCTGTGTGACCCTGGGCAAGTCACTTAATCCTGTTTACCTCAGTTTTCTAATCTGTAAAATGAGCTGGAGAAGGAGATGGCAAACCACTTTGCCATCATTGCCCAGAAAACTTCAAATGGTGTCACGAAGAGTCAGCTACAGTGTAAATGACTGAACAACAAGAGAGGAAAGGCACTAGAATTAAGGAAGAATACTCAGTGTGATTTTTACCACATAAATAAGATCATAAGAATCAGAAGTGAATGAGAACACATATTTGAACTCCCTCATTTTACGGATAAAGAAACTGAGGCTCAGAGAAGACCACTGATTTGCCCAAAGTCTCACAGATAGCATTAGAGCCTCATTTCAAACCCTTCTGATGTCAAATCCAATGTACTTCCCAATACAAGGCTGCCTCATCCTGGCATGCACAGAAGCTTCATCAAATCTAGAGTTTAAAGTAAAAAGTCTTCAAACAAAAGACTGCTGCACAAAGTCTGCTTTTCAGGAACACAGCTGTAAGGGTCAGTTTTCCCCCTCTTGCATCACCTCAAATCTGGGTTGTTTCTATTATTTCCCTTCAGACAATGCATTATGCAAATGCAGAGCATTTGTGCATGTCATCCCCTCAGTAATGCTTATGTAGAAAGAATAGTGTTTTCATGTTTCCATGTGAATGTAATCTCCATGCTGACCTTTCAGTGGAATCTCTGAGTTCCTCTCTTCCTTTGGATCTCTACTGCTTGGCTGCATTTAGAAACAGCTTACAAAGATTTGTGACAGGACAAGTGAGCAGGACATGGCTGTATTGATCAAATGTCCAGGTAAGGAACTACTGTAATAGTGATGGACACCTAATCCATATATTTAGACTCAAAGAATGTATTCTATTCTCTAAAGGAATTGTGAAAAGTCATTTGCCACAACCCCATTTGCTGAAAGGCTGAAACTCACACTGATGATTAAAGGAAGAGAATACCAAGCAATCCTCAGGTCTAAAGGATGGTATTCCATAAACAGTGGAGGGAATGCTCTATTGTAACATTGAAAAACCAGGCAGAGAAGGTCAATTTATGAGGCCCGCTTTTGACTTGATCATTTTATTTTAAGATTACAACAGCATCCAAGGAGTTCACTCCAGCTACTTTCTCTGCTGCTGGCAAATGGATAAAAATACATAAGTAAATTCAACTGCTTTAAGATGGAAAGCAATGTGCAAATTATCTGTATTTTTAGAACATTGCCATATTTTAGTCTCCTTGGGTGCTCTTAGTCAAGGTGGGGGGGTTGAAACCCACCACAGACAAAGTAATGGTAATTCATACATTGTACAGCTTTATATAACTATTAGATTGACTAAAAAAAAAATAGGTAGAAAATGAACAATAACACCATCAAAAGGTTATTAAATGACGGTTTACACACTATGTATTGAAATACCCTATGAACCCTAAAATTAATTTTTAAAAACCAGCACATCCTTATAATATATATTAGTCATTTAAAATTTATGCCATTTTTTTCTGTCATGTTTCATTGCTGAGCAGTATAAAATGTGGCATTTGACTCTGGCAATTAACGATGCAGAAATTTCAGGAATGAGAAACCAGTTAGATATGAAATATTCATTTATGTTTTTTTTATCTCTCATCACTTTAAAATGTCCCTTTGATGAAAACATTAAACTTCATAATTAGTGCTCCTATTTGAATATTCCCAAAGATGAGATAAAGTGTAAAATCATCACAAAGTTCAGCAGCCAAGAAAAAAATGGGTTTCCTTCTTTATTTCTTCCCTCAACATCTAGAAATACAAGAACCAGAAAAATAAATACCTTAGGAAAATGAACAATTTTAATTGTTTATTAAACAATAAACAATAAAAATCCACTTTTGAGAGGGTACTAATATATTTACTTCAATACACCGATGAATTTCATGAATGTGGGTACCTAGTACTAGTGATGCAGATTGCTATCAATTTAGATGTTCTTATTCTATATGATTCTGGTTTGTGTGTTCACATATATCTTCTGTACGGAGTCTGCCTAATGTTCTGGGAACCTTCATTTAGATTTCTTACATTACATTTTATAAATGGAGCCTATGAATAGGCTATCTATTGACTGTCCTTTAGTCTCCTCACATAATTAGCTTACCTCCTTTTCTAGTCATATGCCCTCAAATGCATTAAAAACTTTGATGTCACTTCTGATATAATTCTTTACTGTTAATAAGTGATTTTCTATTCATCCCCACTATGTATTTCTCTATTAGTCACTGGATGACCTCACACTCTAATTATTTGGGAATTGGTATCATATAAGCCTCAGTCATATAACATTACTAAAAGAATTCTAATGCTAAAAAAATGGAGCACCTTTGTTTCAGGATAAATCTTGCAGTCAGTAAAAACACCATGCAATTTTCCAAATGTAATCCAGCCTATCGTCTTCCAGTTTTTCTTGCTACATCATACTCTGATATTTCATTTGGGCATGGAGATGATTGTGGGTTCTAGAAAGCTCTGCTAGAGAAGGCCCAGCTTTGGCTTGTTCTACCAAAAGAACAGTCCCACCAACAATGTATGTCTATTTTCCAAGGACCTACCTCAATAACCACAGGGGGACAAATCACAATCAAGCTGGTCACTATGTGATGGATTCTTTGGCCACATATAAATGTTTTGTGATTTCACTAGTGTATGGAACTCCCAATGAAGAAAATTCATCTCCCCATAGAGATTAACATGTATTCCATCACAGTTTTAGAGAATGGTCTGAGGATACCAGAAAGTTAAGTGACTTGCCTAGGCTCACAGAGTCAATGTGTATATGTCAAAGGTGGGACTTGGATCCATGTCTCCCTGACATTGAGGTTGACTTTCTATCCACTATTTCATGCTGCCTCTCATCTATAACTCATGTATACATGATTTTTGTGAAGGGTAGTGAGATAATTCTTTTAGGAGGTGAAATTTCTTGTTGCCCTCCAATGCAGTGGAAATGACTTTCCTCCCTCCCCGCCCCCCACTCACCTTTCTGAGAACCTGTGTGCTTTCTTTTTGTTCAGAGTTGACTCTTAATGTCTTCTAGTTTCACACTGATTGTGAAGTGTTCAATGTGGATATAGTTCATTTTTTTAGTAGTATATCATCTCGTTGTTCTTTGGACAAAGATCACATGGTCAGAGCACCAGCAGTTAAATAAACTTTTGTAGATATCTAAATCTAAAATCATGGGTCCTTTGTACCCTTGTCTCTGCTTCCTGATATTCTGTCTTCATTTCTGTGGAAGCAGTTGGGGGCCAATTTATATTTTTGTCCCTTCTTGGAAATCCTCAATGAAAGATTTGTGGAAAAACATAGACTTAAACAATGCAAGATGTGGAGGCTTTAAAGAATTGCAGTCTGCACTGGAAGAGGGAGTTGACACACCCATGGAATGGCCAAGGTCAAAGTGATTATCAGGAAACTTCACTGCTCTTGCATTTCTTTTGAGCAATAGCCAGTATACCAAGAAGGAATGTTGTCATGATCAAAGAGAGTAAATTAAATCATTTAGAAGGATAGGAATGACTTCCAATCTAGTCTTGGGAGATGATAGAGGTACTTAGTGGGGAGCATCTTGGATTTGGAGTGTGAAGGCTTGTCTTCAAATCTTGCCTCTGTCATTCCTTCTTTCACTTTGGGCAAATCACTTAACCTCTTATAGGTCTTATATATAAAAATGAGAGAATCAATCTAGAGAACTTTTAGGATCCTTTTGAGTTTTGAATTCTGTGAAAAAAATCCATATTATCATTATTATTTGTAGGGATATACTGCATGTATATGGTGTACAGCTATCCCTTCCACATTGTAACTTTCCCCATATCATGGGTCATCATAAGAAATTAAATGGGAATTTTTGTGAAAGCCATAGATGACATGCAGAGGCCAGCATACAATACAGAAAAAGCTTACAAACTCAGAAATGCATAAACATATGTATAATATTGTATAATATCAACATATTTTATCTCTCAGTACCATAATAACTCAGACTTCTTCTTTGGTAAGAAGGGAGGGCCAAAAATTTTTATGTGGATTTTCCAGATCTCAGGTGCAGAGAGACCCTACAATGGGGAAGGGATAACTATGTTGTGGTCTCATCTATAAAAATGAGAGGGCCGAGTTTTGTGTGTACGTTTTAAATACATTGTGCACATATTTTAATTTAAATGTATTGTGTGCACATTTTAAAATGTATTTTCAACATCATCATAGTATCCCTCTCAATCAATGGATTCCCCATAAGAAATAGTATTTTTTTAAGAATAAAAAAATCAGGATAACTGATCAATACATTGAAAACATCTGAAAATATGTGCAAAATACAACATCTATAGGACTCTTGGCTTGACAAAGGGATGGGTAGAGATTGGGTGACCACATAGTAAATAGTAAAGAGATAAGCTGTCTCCTAGTAATATGTCAAGATCAAGTCTAAAGTTATAAAGGGGGAACTAAGGTGATTTCTTTATAGTCTAATACGGATCTCAGGGGCTCCTTGCCCTGAGAGCCTTGTTATAGAAACCAGAGTCACAAGCAGATGCTATCCCACTGTTGGCTATGTATTTAGAAGTTTGATATCTGACACTAATACATTGCTGGTGGAGTTGTGAACTTATCCAACCATTTTGGAGAGCAATCTGGAACTATGCCCAAAGGTCTATAAGTAACTTCATATCTTTTGACCCAGCAATACCACTTCTGGGGCTGTATCCCAAAGAGATCATAGAAGCAGGAGGAAGACCCATATATACAAAAATATTTATAGCAGCTCTTTTTGTGGTGGCAAAGAATTGGAAATTAAGGGGATGCCCATCAATCAGGGAATGGCTAAACAAGTTATGGTATATGAATGTAATGGAATACTATTGTGCTAAAAGCAGATGGACTTCATATTTACCTGGAGAGGCTTATATGAACTGATGCTGAGTGAGAAGAGCAGAACCAGGAAAAATTTGTACACAATTTCAGATACAACGTATGTGTGATGACCAACTCTGATAGACTGAACTCTTCTCAGAAATGCAGGGTTACAAGTAAACTCCAAAAGTCTCATGATGGAGAGAGATGTCTACATTCAGAGAAAGAACTAGGAAGAACAGAGTTTGAATGCAGATTGAAGCAAATTACCTGTTCTCTTCCTGTTTCTTGTTTGGTTTTGTTTCCTTTTTCCCATTGCTCATTCCATCTGATACAATTCTTCTTTATAACTTGACCAATGGCTACTGTGAAAGTATCTGCAGATCCTATACCTGAATGTATGCCGCCATGGCGGGGGTGGAAGGGGGGAGGGAGGAGAGGAGGGAGAGGGAGAAAATTTGAAACTCAAAGAAATGGGGAACTCAATCTTGTAAACTAAAAGTAAACGAACAAATAAAGAAAGACAAAAAAAACCCATTATAACTGTATTTCAATATGAAAAAAGAAGTTTGGTACCTGGAAATATGTTTCTGCAGGCTTTTGGGAGAGAGGAGTTGGATGTTGGGACAAACAGCCATTCACATTGCCCACTAAATGGTAGAAATTGTTATCAGGGTCCAGTGGGGTGCCTGATATCTGGGTGTTGGCTCTCCTCTTCCTTCCCAACTTTGAGGAGCTACAGCTGCAGACAACAGGAATGGGAAATTAAGAAGATGCTTCCAAGATGCAAGAAGAAAGATAAACTATAATTATTAAGTATAGTGGGGATTTTATTATCAGGAGGGCCCTGATCAATCAAATTTTCCTAATTAGCCTGATGAAATTACAGAATGATACAGGGCCAAAATAGCTCTTTTGCTTCCATGATCTGTCTATTATCCACAGAGGTATATTTATGTGTATACATCTGTATTCAGTTCTATTTATATGAAGCATCCATGTTATTGCCTCAAATCTTCCCTTCTTTCCCAATTTAGAAGAAACAGTTAATTCAAAATATATCAAAGGATCATTTCGAGTATAAGTAGTTAAAATTAATCTCTTTGTGTCAAAACCTGAATGAACTTGATATCTTTTTTTCTTTTCCATTTTCTAGGAAGTGATATTACACAACATCGTGCAATATGACCCTTATTACACTAAATAGCACCATGGTAAGCACTGGCATTATTCCTTTCCTCTGGCTATGACGTCCTAACAGATGGGCTTCCCAGATGTTCTCCATGGAGGATCAAATAAAAGGAAACAGGCATGAGCTCCAGCATAAGAATAGATTTAGGTTAGATATGAAGAAGAATTTCCTGATGGACATGGTTGTTAAACATAGTAATAGAGGCGAGTAATGAAATCTTCTTTCCTTAGGAGAGTTTGAAAATAGGAAACATTCTGTTCCAACTGAGATGTATGTATACATACATACATATATATATATATATATATATATATATATATATATATATGTGTGTGTGTGTGTGTGTAAAACCATTCTCTGCATACCTCTATTTATCAGCTCTTTAAACCTGCCAGAGCAGAAGATGCAGGGGGTGGGGCGGCTAGGTGGCGCAGTGAGTAGAGCGCTGGCCCTGGAGTCAGAAGGACCTGAGTTTGGATCCAGCCTCAGACACTTAACCCACACAAACAAAAACCTAGCTGTGTGACCTTGGGCAAGTCACTTAACCCCAATTGCCCTCCAAACAGCAAAAAAAAAAAAGAAGATGCAGGGGGAAAGGAAGACAAAGTCTCTGCATTCTGGAAGGCACTGGATGTGGAGTGGACTGTAGGAAATGCGGAACCATTACAGGTATCTGAGAAAATTGGAGATAATTAAGAGATAAACATCCCTTTCATCAAGGAAAATTGATCAACAGTATGTTGCATAGGTTGTAAGGGAAGGAGTCTGAAATGAGCAACATTAACATAGAGGCTGTTGTAGTAATTTAGTTGTAAAGTAGTAAGAGTTGGTCTATATTAGACAACACTAGTTTTTGTTGCAAAAGGCGCACTGATATAGGAGAGAGAAAACTGACTTTGCAACAAGGAAAATCTAGATTCAAGACCCACTACTACTACTACCACCACCAGCAGCACCACCTACTGGACAAGTCACTCTCTAAGACTAAGTTTCAGAGAGGGTGCTAAACTGCTTTGAGGAAGGAAGTTTCCTCACCTGGGAGTTCATATACCCATCAAATAGAAATTAAGGAGAGTATACAAGAGGCATTTCAAAAGACAAATATATAGTACTTAAATCTAGTACTTAGTGACTGACTTGATCTGAAGGGAAAAATGAAATAAAAATGAATAAAATATAAATCCTTTAGCCTGGATAACTAGAGATTGTGTGGGACCATGACAGATATATTAGAAGGGGAGCAGATGGTAGTAAGATTATTAACTCAGTTTTAAAGTTTGAGGTGATAATGGGATATACAAGTAAAAACAGGAAATATATATATATATATACTTTTAATCCATGCACACTAAACCTCTTGCTTCTTGTCAAATGCCCCATTTTTTTTTTTTTTTTTTTGCCATCTCAGCAATACAGACAGGAAAAAACAGTGGAAAATATCCTGTGTAAGCAGTAGGCCAAGAATGACAGGGAGAGTTTAACTTTGTGGAGGCTTAAAACAATGGCTTTGCAGTGAGAATATGCCATTTGGACAGAAAGGTTATGGGGGGTCAAATCACATCTTGAGCACAATGAATCTGAACTGATTCTACTTTGGCCTTTACAAAATACTTTGTGTTCTTGATTATGGTTGTCACTGACAATCATTACTTGCTATGATGAATCAAAAATTCCCTTTCATCTAGGCCCTATCCCTATTACTCTACCCAAACTGCTTATCACTAGTGCCTCCTGGGTCAATACATAAAACTCTGTTAATTTTTGGTATCTTTCCAATTTTATACTGTTGACAATCCTTTCTCTTCCTTGGTACTTGTTGGTACCTGGGGCAGGAAAACCTGGACTTCATAACACCACACTGCCCTGCCTGTTATCACTGAGTGGCTCTTTTCCCACTCTGGCTTTTAACCATGTATTTCCCCCAAAGCTTGTTCCTGTCCTTCAGTCATCTTTTGGGTAGTCCTCTGATGTTTAGAAGTAAGGATGTCAAAAAAGTGAGCTCAGCATCTCCTCGGAATCTACCACCCCCTCCTTCCTAACGCTATTCCTTAAGGCCACTGATGCCCCTTCCTCATATTTGACTTTTCTCTATTTCATCCCTGAAATAATATCACAACATTCTCCTGCTAATTCCACCACAACATTCCTTGAACCCTTTATTTGTTCTTTATTCCCTCCTCAAAATTGTGTGTCAGGAATTATAGGCTACTGTAATAGTCTCTTAGGGAGACTTTGTGCTTCTGCTTTCTCCCATCCCCCCTTCCATCCATCCTGCATAAGAAACAAGTCAATTTCCAAAACTGTGATTCTTATTAATAACTTGTATTTGTTATAGCTTTTTTAACCTTTGTAACATGTAAATTACCTTATCTGATAGTCATGACCATCCTGTGATGGAGTAGATTTTAGAATCCCTCTTTTATAGATAGGGAAATTGAAACCAAGAAAAGGATTTGACTGACATCTCCAAGATGACACAGCTGCGAGCATAGTGTAACAGAGTGTGCTGGTAAATATTTAACATCCGGGACCCAGGTGGTTCAATGGATATAACTCTAGGCTTTCTGGACTCAGGAAGATCTGATTTCAAATCTGTTCTCAGACACTTTCTATCTGTGTGAGCCTGGACAAGTCCCTTAACTTCTTCTTGCACTAGTGTGCTCATCTGTAAAATGGGGACAACAGCACCCACTTCCCAGAGTTATTGTGAGGATCAAATGAGATAATATTTGTAAAATTAAGCCCTAGTTCCCTCCCCCAGTCTTCATTATTAACACTTTCTTAAGTCTAATAACAAAAGTCAAATTAAGTCAACAAAACAATTACTCAAAATCAGATTTGTAGAATTTGCCAATTTCTGAGATGTGAATGCTTGTTCTGAAAATTTAACAATTGGCTAGGGAAGCTCTATCATGCCCCTGCAAAGGGTTATAAAATTTAGAGTTGGAAGAGAATTTAGAAACCCTACAGTTCAATATCTTCAGGTTTAAGTCAACGGAGAACTCCAGAGAAATGCATTGGCTACTTCAAGGTTAATGCATTAGGAATAGAAGGATAAGGATTACACATTGGCTTTCCTGAATCTGAGACTAGGGTTGTTTCCCTCTATACAGTGCTGCAGCATGGTATAAAGCAGTAAGTATTAGAGTTGGAATTAGGTGATATCTGGTTTTGAATCCTGCCTCTCATTTTCTAGCTGTATGACTCCAGAGAGGTGGAACCCTTTTGAGCCTGTTCTGTCAAATGGAACATAGAGAAAATAATACCACTTATGCCTACCTCTGGGGTTATGGCAAAGTCCAACTGGACAGTGCATGTTTAATGCTTGCAATTCTCTTTAAAATGCCATATAAATGTCAGCTACAACTATTTTCTACCCAGTTTGGTTTGCTCCTGTCACTCCGGAATCTTTTTTTTTTTTTTAAGCAATTGGGGTTAAGTAACTTGCTCAAGGTTGCACAGCTAGTCATTATTTTATGTGTGAGTGCTCATTTTCTGAGGCCGGATTTGATCTCGGGTCATCCCAACTCCGAGGCCGGCGCTCTTACTCACTGCGCCACCTAGCTGCCCCTTTAGGGCAATTGGGGTTAAGTAACTTGCCCAAGGTCACACGGCTAGGTTTTTTTGTTTTGTTTTGTTTGTGTGGGTTAAGTGTCTGAGGCCGGATCTGAACTCAGGTCCTTCTGACTCCAGGGCCAGTGCTCTACTCACTGCGCCACCTAGCTGCCCCTACTCCGGAATCTTTTAGTGAGAAATAGCTTTAGGTGAAATTGGGAAATGTCTTTCAGTGTTTTGAAGTAACAGTTTGATGACTATAAGCACAGAGCAGTGCACTAGGCCTGGGTGCTCTGGAGCAGGTAGAAAGCTATGGGCCATGGCCTCCTGGAGCTTATTATGTCCTAGAAGAAGGTAAAACATATAAGGATGACTGTAATACACAATAATACAATATAATACATAAATTACAATAGAATACATAATACAAATATGTAGGTCATATAAGCTTGGAGTCTTTCTTCCAACCCCTACTTGAGCTCCGGTGACATCTCTCCCCATAGATACATTCACCCAAAATAAAGTTCTTGATACAAAACATCCCCATCCTCCTCTCCCCCTAATCAAATTTACTTATGATTGTGGCAGAGCCAGTGGACAAGCTACTCTCTTGCCTTCCTTATGGGATATTGTTTCTTGGCTGGCTGGGTGATTTATTTCTGGGCTGGGTCAGGAAGGTTGTTTTCCAGGCTTGGCTTCTTACTAGACTCAGCTATTGCAGCTACCAGTAAACTCTGCTATAGATTCCCACTGCTTGACCTCTGGCGATTCTTCTTATCTTTCAAATCTCACAAGGTTGTTGTTAGGTATGTGTCATTTCCCGTATTCATTTGCCCAAGATCAGGAATGAACAGACACAACAGAGAAATAGAGGTAGCTGAGCATTCAAGTGCCACATATTGACTGGGTCAGGGAGAGACTTCCCAACCTGGAAGCTTACAACATTTTCTCTTTACTGGAAAAGTACTAGGGAGACAGGGGTTTTTCATATGTTTACACTTTTTCTATGCACATTCTATCTAGGCTCCACAGTCAATTAAAAAAAAAACAACTTTTATTATCATGTAGTGTAAACCAAAAGGAAACAGAGAATATATGCACAAGCACTGAAGTTGGGAAAGGCTTCTATGGCATTCATTTCTGGTAGCAGGCACACTGGGAGCATATTGTACATACTGTAAGGATTGGGCACTAACTTGCCTATCCCACCATTACATATGAGAGGTATTAGAGAGATGTCAAGACAAGATGCTATGTGAGGTACAAGTCATTGCAGCTAGAAAAATCAAAGAATTCCTAAAGGAGGTAATATTTGGGTTGGTCTTGACAGGTTGAACAGCCAAGCAAGAAAATGGAAGATTCTAGGTTCAGAGACCAACATAGTATGGAAAGGACTGAGGGTAGTCCTGTTTGTAGGCTAGATTGAGTGAAATTAAGTTGGAAGGGTAGGGTGCTACAAATTTCAGGTGGCCTTAAGTGGCAAGAACTTTACTTTTTAGGCATTGGAGAACTATTAAATATTTTTGATTCAAGAAGTTTCATGACCATATCTATAGAAAAGGGAAATTACTTTGGCATTGTTAGGAAATTTGGAGCAGAATTGGGAGAGAGTAGAGTCAGGAACACCTGTTTCATAGATGTAGAGCTGGGGGGCTCTTAGAGGTCTCCCATTTGATATGCTATCCCATGCCATGATATATTAACAGAAAACATTTCCTATCCTTGGAAAGACTTCCTCTTTCTCTTTGACTTTCAGATTACTTAACTTTATGTTAAATTACAGATAAAGACTTACTTCCATCAAGTAAGCCTTTACTAAGATTTTTGAGACAGAAATCTAACTAGTAAACCCACTGGAGCTCATAGGTTGGCCAACTATTGTTGTCCCTGTCCAACCAACACTTAGTGGCTATTTTTTGGGCCCTCCTGGCTCAGAGTAAAAGTAAATAGTAACTGTTTTCTCTTTTGGCCAGCAATCCTGAGGGTCTTCCCCTCCCAGTTTGATATATACCTCCCTACCCACCTACATATATACATACACACACACACACACACACACACACACACACACATATATATATATTTATTTATTTTTCATTAAAGGGACCATCTCTTCACTCACTTCTTAAAGAGGCCTATTTGCTGAATGGGTGTTACCTTACTCAAAGTGAGAAGCCTAAAAATCCATTGCATCCTGGGCCATCTCCAGTCATCCTGATGAATATGTATCTACTGGACCCAGAGAGTTCTGGAGGAGAAAGTGAGACTGGTAACCTTACACAGCCCTCCCTCACGTAAATCAAAGTCTTGCAGTTGCAAGTCATGTCTCATCTCCCTGACATCATGGTCCTCTTCAAGAATGAAAGACAAACACGACAACCTTTACTAAGTTAAGGGTAGTGGGGATAGGGAGACAGGACAGGACAGGAGAGATGCTGCAGAGGTAGAATCAATGTAAAATTGTATAGTAGAAAGACTATTGGCTCTCTGATTAGAGGATCTTGTTCACACACTTCTCTAAAAGCTGTACTGCTAGATTCACAGTTTCATGCACAATCATTTTTTTTTTGTTGTTGTTATACTGTGTTATGGAAATGCTTGTTTTGGCATGTGAATTGAAAATAAGATAAATAAAAAAAAGAAGAGCTTGGTTCAAATATCACGTCCAATGCTTATTGGAGTTGTTGGGAAGGTCTTTCTTTTAAAAATTTTATTTGTTTATTTTTAGTTTACAAGATTCAATTCCATAGTTCCTTGAGTTTCAAATTTCCTTTCTCTCCCTTCCCCCCCCCCGCCCATGACAACATATAGCCCAGCATAGGACCTGCAAATACTCTCATATTAGACATTAATCAAGTTACAAAGGCATATTGTACTAGATGGGATGAAAAATGGTAAAGAAGAAATAAAACCAAACAATGAAAAGAAAAAGATCAATTAGTTTGCTTCCATCAGGATTCAAGCTCAGTTCTTTCTAGTTATTTCTCTGGATGTCGCATCTCTCTCCTTCATGAGTATTTGGGGATTGACTTAAATCACTGCATTGCTGAAAAGGGTCCAGTCTGTCATAGTTGGTCATCACACATATATTGTGTCTGTGATTGTATACAAATTTCTCCTGGTTCTACTCTTCTCACTCAGCATCAGTTTGTATAAGCCTCTCCAGGTAAATATGAAAACCGTCTCCTCCTCGTTTCTTATAGCACAATAGTATACCATTACATGGATATACCACAACTTGTTTAGCCATTCCCCAATTGATAGGCACCCCTTTAATTTCCAATTCTTTGCAACCACGAAAAGAGCTGCTATAAATATTTTTGTACATATGGGTCTTCCTCCCACTTCTATGATCTCTTTGGGATATAACCCTAGAAGTGGTATTGCTGGGTCAAAGGGTATGGAATTATTTATAGCCCTTTGGGCATAATTCCAGATTGCTCTCCAGAATGGTTGGATAAGTTCACAACTCCACCAGCAATGCATTAGTGTTCCAATTTGCCCACATCCTCTCCAGCATTTGTCATTTTCCTGTTTTGTCATCTTAGCCAATCTGACTGGAGAGATGTGGTACCTCAGAGTTGTTTTGATTTGCATTTCTCTAATCAATAGTGATTTAGAGCATTTCTTCATATGCTTATAGATATCTTTAATTTCTTTCTCTGAAAACTGCCTATTCATATCTGTAATGGAAATGCAAATTTAAAGATCTTCCCTGCCCCTAGGCCCTTTGATTGGCTTAAGAGACTCTGAGAACCTTCCTTGATTTGAAAATATACTCTGCCTCCTAATAGGCTGAATGTGGTCACATGGAGCCTGTGGCAGGAGGCTTGGTTTTCAGGAATGCCCACACCTAGAAGCTGTGTGATTGGGCAGTGGGTCCAGAGGGTAGTTACATTCTCTGAGCCAGGAGAAGGCTTTATAATTTCTGATGTGAGGCTTTGCCTTGGGGCTCACTTTGAGAAGTGTGTGATTTGACCAGATGAGACTCTGGGCAGCTGTTGAGAGCCCCCCCGGCTTTGAAAACCCAGATGTTGATGCTTCCCTATCTGGTAACTGTGATTTGGTATTGATATAATGGTTGGACAGTTTGGAAGCCTGTCTGCTTGATCTGTCTATATACTCTGAAGTTCGGGGTGCTGATATATTCCCCCTGAACTAGGTAATATATGTTTGTTTGATTAAAGTGAGCTTATTAACCAATTTTGAGTTGCTTTCCTTTTGAAAAGCAGATCTAAGAACCTGTGTTGGCAGCCACTCTGGGGATGCTGGGGTGCTTGCTGCTACAATATACTTTGACCATTTATCAATTGGGGAATGGCTTGTATTCTTATAGATTTGACTCAATTCTCTGTATATTTTAGAAATGAGTCCTTTATCAGAGACATAGGTTGTAAAAATTCTTTCTCAATTTCCCACCTCTCTCTTGATCTTTGGTTACATTGGCTTTTTTTGTACATAAGCTTTTCAATTTAATGTAATCAAAATTATCCATTTTGCATTTTATAATGCTCTCTAATTCTGCTCTGGTCCTAAAAATCTTTCCCTCTCCACAAATCTGACAGGTAAAATATTCCTTGCTTTGGGAAGGTATTTTAATCTTCCTGAACTTTGGTTCGATTATTTACAGAATGAATTATTTGGATTAGGTAGACTCTGAGGTCCCTCATAGCCCTAGCATTATGGTGCTACAGCTACATGAAGTATAAGGAAGAGAGGCAGTTAAAGATGATGTAATTTTGAAAATGGAAACCTGGATGCCTGGTGGTACTTCTCATAGAAAGAATGAAGACAGAAAAAGACAATTTTTTAAAATTTAAAAAAATTTTTTAAAAAAGCAATTGGGGTTAAGTAACTTGCTCAAGGTTACATGGCTAGTCATTATTTATGTGTGGGTACTCATTTTCTGAGGCCGGATTCGATCTCGGGTCATCCCAACTCCGAGCCTGGTGCTCTGCGCCACCTAGCTGCCCCAAAGAGACAATTTTTTAAAGGAAAGGTAATGACCTTGATTATACCCCTGCAACATCTCCCAACTACTCCCCTTTACTTTAATCACTAACCTCCCCCCATTAAATCCCCCATTCAGGAACTCATCACTAATCTGTCAGGGATATCTCTAGTCATCCTGATCTGTATCTTGCCACTGGACCCAGATGGCTCCAGAGGAGAAATTGAGGCTGGTGACCTTGTACAGTTCTCCCTCACTTAAATCCAATTCACTTACAAGTCATGGCATCATCTTCCTGATGTCATGGCCCTCTTCCAGAATGCAGAACAACAACCATTACTACTAATTTAAACTATCCTTCTTGCCTCCTAATTGGTCTCCCTACCTTCACTATCTTCCTTCTTGAATCTATCCTTTACATTGTTGCTTAATCTTCCTGATTCCCTGTTGCCTCTATGATGAAATGTGTACTCCTCACCCTAGAACTAAACACATCCACAATATATCTCTCATCCACCCTATATATGTAGCCTTACTGGGATATCACTTGACTTTATACATTCTTAAGTTCCAGTCAAATGGAACTACTAGCTGGTCCCCCAATTTGACATGAGTTACTGCTATGATATTCACAGAGACCCTTTTCTATGCCCAGAAAGCACTGGCCCTCCTCTACTTTTCATACCCTTTTATCTTCTTTTAAGGCTTAACTCAGGTATCACCTTCTCCATATGAGGTCTTCCCAGATCCCCAACCCATAGCCATCTATTTGTGCTTACTCTTTCTTTAATTATTCCTAGAGCCTTGCCTGATCTTTCCTTTGACCTCTTTATTCCAAACCTTGTATTCTATTTATCTAAATCCATGTAATAGCCTCTTGCTGGGATATAAAATCATAGGATCATAGATTAAGAGTTTCCAAGAGCATTAAAAGTTATCTAGTCCAAAATCCTCATTTTTGCATATGAGGAAATTGAGTCTAAGGGAACTCAAGTGAGTTTATGCAGGTAATAAGTGCCAGAGGCTGGGATCTGAACCCCTGCCTTCCTAACTCCAATCCCAGTACTCTATCCACTATGCCACACTTACTTGAAGGCAGGGAATATTTCATTTTTGTCTTCATATTCCCAACATCTAGCATGATACTTTGTAAATACTTGGTACTAAATAAAGGCATGTTGAACTGAGGTGCAAAGATAGCCATCAGAAGCATTTGAGGGCCAGTCATGTGGAAGAAAGTTTTAATTTGTCCCATTTGTCCTCAGAGGATAGAACAAGAAACAAAGAATAGAAATGTCAAAAAGGTGAATTTCAGCTCAATATTAAGGAAGACTTCAAACAAGGAAAATAGTTCAAAAGAGAAATGGACTTCTGCCAGGAGGTAGTGAGTTCTCCTTCACTGTAGATCTTATAGTAGAGAGTAAATTGTTACTTATCCAGTTGATGTTGACAAGATTCCTATTCAGGTACAGGGTCAACCTCTGAGACCCCTTCTGTTATGGGAGTGGGAATTTAAAATCTTCCCTGCTGCTAGGCCCTTTGATAGGCATAAGTGATTCTGAGAACCTCCCTTGATTTGAAAACATACTTTGCCCCCTAATAGCCTGAATGTGGTCACATGGAGCCTGTGGCAGGAGGCTTAGTTTTCAGGAATGCCCACACTTGATGCTTTGTGATTGGGCAGTGGATCAAGAGGGTGGTTATATTCTCTGACCCAGGAGAAGACTATATATACCCTGATGTAAGATTTTATTTTGGGACTCACTTTGAGAAATCACACTTTGTGTGATTTGACCAGATAAGACTCTGGGCAGCCGTCGAGCCCCCCCCCCCCCCCAACTTGGACAACACATATATTGGTGCTTCCCTTTCTGGTAACTATGACTAGGTATGGATGTAATGGTCAGACAGTTGAAAGCCTGTCTGCTTGCAACTCCTGCTCGTGACTTGTTGTATTTTGTTTGTATTCTCTGGAAGTTTGGGGTGCTGACCTTTCCCCCCTGAACTAGGTAAATGACATATGTTTGATTAAAGAATGCTAACCCATTCTGAGTTACTTTCCTTTAGAAAAGCTTATCTAAGAACCTGTGTTGGCAGCCACCCTGGTTATGCTGGGGTGCTTGCTCCTACACCTTCCAACTCTGAGGACATCAAAACTAGGAGGTTTCATTTAGCGTCTTTGATGTTACACACAAACACACATACATATATTTGTACATATACATATAATACACATACACATATGTTATACATGTGTGTATAATATATAGACATACACACATATATGCACACACATATATACTTACCTACATAAAGACACACATATTACCTCATAGGAAGGGGCTAGAGGATCTAATAATGTACAGGGACAGGGATAGGGGACTGGACCTGTAATTTTCTTAGTATGAGGAATTACTGGGAGAGGAGACTCATTCTAAGTGACTCCTTCTTTACAATGTCTAGTCTTGGGGAGTTAATAATAATATCTAGCATTTATTATAGCACTTTAAGGTTTATAAAGCACTTTAAAATTTATTTTATCCTTACAACCCTAGGAGGCAGGTGGTATTATTATGCACATGTTTAGGTGATTAAACTGAAACATAGAATTTAGGTGACTTGCCCAGGGTCACATAGTAGGTATAAGATTTGAATCTGGGTCTTCCTGACTCCAGGTCCAAGGCTCTATCCACTTCATTTTTTCCCGGGGTTTACACAATCAGTATGGATCATGGTACAGTGACTAGAGCATTGGACCTGGAGTCAGGAAGACTCCTGCTTTTGAACACTTCAGTTTCTTTATCTGTAAAGTGGGGATAATAATAGCACCTATCTCCCAGTGTGAAGACCAAATGAAATAATACATGTAAAGCACTTTTGAAAATGCTATATAAATACTAGCTTCTACAGGAAGTATTTGAGCAAGATCTTTCTGGCTTCTAAGTCTCTATAAGAAACTCTCACAGCATATGTACACTTTGAATATGGCCATCTAGGAGCAATGACAAGTTTTTGTGCCCCAATCAATTACCTGTTCTAATGCTTAGAATTTTAGGGAAGTAGAAAACATTATTTCTTTGACAGTCATTTTTGACCCCTCAAATTTCTCACTATCTAATCCAACAGGGTTAGATGGGCTGTCAACATTATAATTATAACTCTATAGAGATGTAATTGGTATTATCATGCATGTGAATTGTGTTTTAGGCATTTCTGAATCCTTTTCAATTGAACACTCCTACAGGGCAGGGTGTTTTCCCTGTGCTCTTGGCAGCTTCCCATAATGCCTGATATATGATTTATATATGAACTATGCAATAAACTTTACTGATACACATGAAATAGGTCAGAATAATGAAAAAAAATAAGAGTTTAGTGGCTTTTGGGAGGAATTTAAAAATAGTATGGAAACATTGTATATTTCAGGCTCCCAACATGATTAACTGAGAGCATGGGTCCCTGGGGATTCATGGAAGATATAGTTCTTTCTTTCTTCAAGTTTCCTTTTAAGAAGCTAGCAGGTTTAAGAGAAAAAAAAAATTAATGATAGTTACTTGGCCAGCTAGCAGTCCTGATCTAAGTTATTATTGCAGCTAAGATTATGCTGAACTTGGTTTATGAGGGGAAAAATAATACTCATAATGACTTTGCTCTTTTTAAAATTTTTTTATTTTTAGAGGGGGAAGGCAGGGCAATTGGGGTTAAGTTACTTGCCCAAGGTCACATGGCTAGTATGTGTTAAGTGTCTGAGGTCATATTTGAACTCAGATCCTCTTGGCTCCAGGGCTGGTGCCCTATTTACTGTGCCACCTAGCCACTCCTTTCATTGCAATACCTAGCCGCCCCTCTCATAATGACTTCGAATCCTTCCAGAGGATATGGGAGAAAATTTTCCTCCCCTTCCTTCCTCCTAATTTCTCATGTTGCTTCCTTTGGTTCAGAGAGGTCAAATTGCTAGTTATTCCATATGACTGGAATATATTCCTTCCACACCCCTAATTCTTGAATTCCCCATTTTACTCAAACTCAGCTCAAGTGCTATCTTTTTTTTTTTTTAAAGCAATTGGGGTTAAGTAACTTGCTCAAGGTTACACGGCTAGTCATTATTTATGTGTGGGTGCTCATTTTCGGAGGCCGGATCTGATCTTGGGTCATCCCAACTCCGAGGCCAGTACTCTTACTCACTGTGCCACCTAGCCGCCCTTTTAGGGCAATTGGGGTTAAGTAACTTGCCCAAGGTTACACAGCTAGGTTTTTGTTTGTGTGGATTAAGCGTCTGAGGCCGGCTCTGAACTCAGGTCCTTCTGACTCCAGGGCAGGCGCTCTATTCATTGCGCCACCTAGCCGCCCCTAAAGTACTATCTTTTAAAAATAGGTTTTTCCTGCTCCCTCCCCCCTCCCCCAGCTCTTAAAACCTCTTCTTAATCATTAAGGTTATGTTATACTCATTTTATGTGTGTTTTATATACCTATATATGTACATCCTATTCCCCTCCCCCCATTAGAATGTAAGCTTCTTGAGGGCAAGGGCTATTTTGCTTTTGTCTTTGTATTTCCAGTGTACACAGTAGTCATTTAATAAATGCTTATTGATTGATTGAATTATTGTTGAAAACCTGTTATCCCTATTCTTTTCTGTGTTTCACAGACACATCCTTTGTCTCTATGCATTTATGCATTGTTTCATTGTTTCAGCTACTGATTTTGTCCATAGTTCTTGCCCTAGAGGATCACAAATAAAGATGTAGAGTGGAGTTGTCTAATAAGAAACAAAAAAACCAAAAGAACAAATGAATAAATTAGAAGAAATGATGGAACATCTTAAAGAATTGTATTTTCTCTGAGAAAGAGAATATGGAAATGAATCTAGAGATGGAAAAAAATATTGTTAAAGTGAAATTGAAATAAAATACTGTGGGATTACCACATTAGATTTTTTTTAATAAGCCAAGGCAACTGATAGCAAAGATAAAATGCACAGAGTCAATTTGAGACTTGTGGTTTGAATTTAAAAAGAAAGAAACTCTTGATTTAATTAAATATATTGTGGTCAAGCTTCAGAATGATAGCATTAAACAACCGATCTTGCAAGAATCACAGAGGAAGTCATTTAATGCTAGAGGGAATATAGGCTGAATCATGAAAGTCTATATTTTATTTCTGAAAAATGAAAGAATAACTTATAATATGGTATTCAAAAAAACAAAAGAAAAAGCATACTTTTAAATGACATATCTTGAAAATCTGAGCTTAAACATCAATGAAAAATTATGGATTTTCAGTCAAAGAAAGGAATTTGACTCATTCTTTCTGAAGAAACCATAGGTGAGCAGGACATTTTACATGCAAAATAAATGTGAGAAAGATAAACAAGATTATATAGCAAGAAAAGAATAAGCAGTTAAATCAATTTTTACACACTTCTAAGACAAGATAAGGCTATTGTTTTTTTAAACTGCCCTCCTTTTCGAGAGTCTTTAGAGTACCAAGAACATTTACTACTATATGAGCAAACTTCAAAAGAGGAGGAAATAGGATTATTTTTCTATTAGTACCCATGCTCATTCATACATTAAGATTTATTGGAGTGAAACTTCACAGGTCATTCAAATGGGGACGTGGAAAGAGGAAGTTAGAAGAATTAGAGACATATTTTTGTTTGACTTAGGCAAGAGAAAAGTATAGGTTATTGTCTTTTTATTTCTTACATTGCATGGAGGTCATTGGGAGAACAAGGTCAGATTGTCTGAGGTTGGGACAATTGGGGGGAATGAGGAATTAAATTCTAAGTGTTACTGGATGTTCACAATATTTTACCCCCAAGGTGATGGAAATCTTGTTGAAGGGATATTGCTGAAATTTCTGATCAGGGTTAGGAGACACCTCTTCTCCAGAACATGATCCAGTCTAGGGTAGGAGGAGTTAACTTTAGGGCCCTGGGGACAACCAGAACAAAGTGCAAGTGGACAGAAGGGGTGACCCCATGATAAGAATGTGGCAAATGGAAGGACCTACATTATGCCCGGGTATTCTGACTTTTAAAATAGAGCACTTTCCACAGCACCATGCAGACTCCTTTATGAATTAATATTAATGAAAATTGATTTTCTTAGAAGAGGGTAATTATAGCAAAGAGATAGGGAGGGTAGAGTAGGAAAAAAATGTTCTTTTTACATGGCAAGATTAGAGAAGGAAGAGACAAGGCTTCCAGAAACCTCACTTTATAGGAGGACCATAGAAATAATAAAGGTCATTTATTTACAACAGGAAACTTTCAAGTTGATTTTCTGAACTAGTTCTACCCATAACACTTCCCTGCTCACAAAGTGTCAGCGGTTCCCTCTTTCTCTAGGATAAATTACAAACTCTTCTATTTGGCTTTTCAAACCTCATTATCTATAGCTTGTATTTCTAGACTTATTGCATATTATTCTCTTTCATATACTCCATGTTCTAGCCAAACTGGCCTGTATTCCCATCTTGCAATTCTATGCCTCTGTTCAAACTCTCACCCATGCCTTCAATGTACTTTCTCCTCACCCTCACCTTATAGAATATCTAACTTTCTTTTTTTTTTTTTTTTTAGCAATTGGGGTTAAGTAACTTGCTCAAGGTTAAATGGCTAGTCATTATTTATGCGTGGGTGCTCATTTTCTGAGGCCGGATTCAATCTCTGGTCATCCCAACTCTGAGGCCGGTGCTCTTACTCACTGCGCCACCTAGCTGCCCCGAATATCTAACTTTCTTAAAAGATCAACCCAAATGCTATTTTGTACTGGAAGCCTATCCTGATCCTCCAGTTCCTTTCTCCCTGCCAAAATAACTTGGTGTACCTTTTTTTATATATTTATGTGCTTTATATTTAATTTCAGAAAGATGAGTGTTGGAGACAGTGATGAAATCCAGGAGAGCAGCCAGGTGGGAAATGCATGTTTTATGTTGTTACAAGTCCATTAATGGAAGATAACAATTTAAAGTATCCTACTGGGTAAAAGCATTAACAGTGGATGAATTAAATAAATATTTCTTGAAAAGGAGGCACTACCAATTAGTCTTTCAAAATGAAAGATGGGATAATGGTGAGAAAAGAGGGAGTATTCTATACTACATTCAGAGAATGCTGAGATTAGAGTAATGAAATTAATGCAAATCACAGGGATCTGGTGTTTGTTTAAAAGATAAGAAATAATAATCTAGAATAGAAATGCATTTAATTTAATTGAAAAATAGAATTTAATTTTAGAAATTCAAACATGACAATTTCAACCTTGATTGCAAATGGACTAAATATGCCAATAAAAATAAACAGGATGACAGAATATGTAAGAAAGCAGAAAAAATTTTGTCATGTATAAGGCACATTTAAGACATAAAGACACATACTAAATTAAATTGAAGGGCTTGAAAAATATAATGACTAAAAATAGTAGGAACTGTAATTATGGTTTTACATAAGAAAACTATAAATATTAAACCCGCCAAGGAATACAAATGAAGAAATTGCATTGTAGTGTTTAACACATATGCACCAGATGACATTGTGTCTGGGTATATCAGGTAAGAGATAAATGACATAAAAAAAAGATGCTGATGGTAACAATAATTGTGGGTAACTTTAACATTCTTTTTTTTTTTTAAAGCAATTGGGGTTAAGTAACTTGCTCAAGGTTACACGGCTAGTCATTATTTATGTGGGGATGCTCATTTTCTGAGGCTGGATTCGATCTCGGGTCATCCCAACTCCGAGGCCGGTGCTCTTACTCAATGAGCCACCTAGCCGCCCCCATCTTTTTTTGAAGCTGGATAAATGTAACAATGATAAACAAGAAGGGAATTATTTCCCTGAACAGATTGTTGGGCCAATGGTGATTTCTGAGTGGGAATATTAAAGAATATTCATATTTCCAGCATCATATGTTATGCTATAGAATGTTACAGAACTTGTAGAAAACTAATCATGTGCTAGACTGTAAGTCATAAATAAATGTAGAAAGACAAACATATTAAACAGATCTTTTGTAGATGATAACAAAAAATAGTAATCAATAACAGAAGCATGAACAAAAGATGCAGTCTTAAATGGAAACAAAATAATGACATCTTAAAGAGAACGGAAAACAATGAGGCAAAATGTCAAAATAAATAGGAGGCAACAAAAGCAGTCCTCAGGAAAAAATCATTTCTAAAAAATGTGTATTAAAAATTGAAAAAGAGAGTATTAACATATTGAACATGTAATTAGATAAGAAATAAAAAGAAATACCAAATAATAACAATCCAAGAACAAACATGAAAGAAGAAACATTTAAAATCACGGTAGAAATAAATGAGATCAAAGTACAAGATCACTGAACTGATTAACACAATAAATAACTCATAAAAATATTAAAATTGACAAGGCATTAGCTAATCTGATAAAATGAAAGGTTTTAGTAAAACTGCCAAATTAAAAATATGAACAAGATTAATTTAAGATGAATGGAAATATGAGAAATTATAATATTCAGCATATGCCAGAAAAATTGAGAATGTAAAGGAAACAGATAAATATTTACAGAAATATTTTTAAGTGAACAAAAAACCCAGAGAACTTCAGAGTCTAATCTGAGAGGAAAAATATTGAACTGGTCTTGAATAAACTAACAAAGAAAACCCCCTGGTCAAGATATATTTGCAACCAGCTTCTATTAAATATTTAAATTTTCATTAAATGGTACATAAATTGATTGTGATAACAGAGAAAGAAGGCATTCTACAGAAATCTTTTTACATGACAAATATGATCCTGATTGACAAACCAAAGACAGATAAGGCAGAGAAAGAAAAATCTATATTGTTATTATTAATGAATATAGAAGAATTTAAAATTAAGTGTTAACAAAGAGAGTATAGCATTTTTGAAAAGTCATTTTGGCCAATGTTATTTTGGAATTATGCCAGGGAGGCAAGTCTGCTTTAACAGTAAGAAAACAATTAGGGGCGGCTAGGTGGCACAGTGAGTAGAGCGCCGGCCCTGGAGTCAGAAGGACCTGAGTTCGGATCTGGCCTCAGACACTTAACCCACACAAACAAAAACCTAGCCTTGTGACCTTGGGCAAGTTACCTAACCCCAATTGCCCTAAAACACAAACAAAAACCTAGCCTTGTGACCTTGGGCAAGTTACCTAACCCCAATTGCCCTAAAAGGGGCGGCTAGGTGGCGCAGTGAGTAAGAGCGCCGGCCTCGGAGTTGGGATGACCCGAGATCAAATCCGGCCTCAGAAAATGAGCACCCACACATAAATAATGACTAGCCGTGTAACCTTGAGCAAGTTACTTAACCCCAATTGCTTAAAAAAAAAAAGAAAAGAAAAGAAAGAAAACAATTAACACAATTAATCATATGAAGATTCACTATCTGAAAGAGATGTTAGGAACAATCTTACAGGAATGCCATAATCAATTTTCTAAACTCTCAGGTTAAGGAAAAATTATTGCAAGCAACAAGTTAAAAAAAAAACCCACCACAATTTAAATACTGCAGAAATACAATCAAGATTTCACAAGATCTTGCAACTTCTACTCTTAAAAGACCATAGGTCATGGAACATTATATTTCAAAGAGCAAAAGAGCTTGGGTTGTGTCCAAGAATATAGCAATTATATTATTTAAATAAATAATTTAATTATTTATATAATTTTAATTGTATAAAGATATTTATATATAATTACAAATTAAATATTGATATAAATAAATATTATTTAAATTATGTTATATAAAATTATATTTATATATATATAATTATACAGCAAAATTTAGTAAATACCTGAATAAAAAAAAGTACATTTAATGAACTGAAAGACTTTCAGGTATTTGTAACAAAAAGACCAGAACTCAATGGAAAAATTAATATAAAAGATCTATAAGAAATGCAAGGGAAACATTAAAGACTAATTATAAGGCACTCATTTTGGTCAAATTGTTTACTTATTATATATATGAAAATGTTATCAATATTCTTAAAACTCATCATTACTAAGGTAGTTTGAAAGAAAGGCTGAGGCTGAGTTGTATATGATGGGGTGATTCTTAAAAAATTATGTAGAAAAAGGTAAAAGGGAACAATTATATTTTAAAAATGAAGTGTGAAAGGAAGAACTAATGCAGAGGAAATAAGTGGAGGTGGAGGGTTAGTAATGTTGGAATCTTGTTCTCATCTGGGTATACATGAAGAAGCGTGTAGAAGTCTTCTGAACATGTAGAGAGGTGAGAAAACTGGGGGACAGGGTGAGGGAGGGACTTTTGGAAGGGCATGTGAATTGGGATTTGGGAAGGTAGGGGGAAGGGATGGGGGAACTCTTGAAAGGGTGGGTGAAGTGGGGGGTGGGGGGTAAGTTAAGGTAACAGAGACAGGAAAAAATTGAGATTGAGAAAGAAAATAGTAAGTAAATATAAGATGGAGGGAAACTAGAAAATCATAATTATAACTTTGAATGTGAATGGGATAGTTATAGTACCTCTCTTTGTGGTGGCAAAGAACTAGAAATTGCCGGGATCCCCATCAATTGGGGGTTGACTGAACAAATTGTGGCATATGGTTGTGCTATACTCTGCTATAAGAAATGATGGTCTCAATAAGAAAAACATGGCAAGACTTGCATGAAATGATGAAGAGCCAAGGGAGCAGAACCAAGAGAACATTTTATATAGTAACAGCAATATTGTTTTCAGAATGACTATGAGTGAATAAGTAATTTTGACAATTATACATAAATCAAAAAATAAAAGGCATATGAAGAAAGATACTATCTGCATCCAGAGAAAGAAATGATAAATAGAAGTATGTATAGAATTAGTTTACCTAAATACATATACATACATACATACATATATATATATATATATACATACATACATACATACATAATCTAATGGTAGCCATCTGGGGGGGGGGGATGAGAGTGAAGAGAAAACGAAAAAAAATAAATTTACATTATAATTTCATTACATATTTGGAGGGGATAAGTCATACATGGTAGATATGCAGTCTTACATGCAATCAACATTTTTATTATACTGTTATGAAAATCCTTGTTTTGTTCTGTGAATTAAAATATAAAATTAATGAAAAAATATAAACTATCTGGAAGTCAACTTACTACAACATACTTAAGGATGTAAATGCAATCACAAGACATGCTTTATAAAAATAAAGAAGAAAATTGATTTTAGGGATGTTTGTGCATAGTATTCATGCACCAGACTTGGAATCAGGAAGAAAATTAAATTTGAATTCTGCATAAAAGAATTATTATCCTGGTAACCACAGAGAAGTCACTTTAACCTTAACCTCTCTTACCCTAAGTGTCTTCATCTGTTGTTGAGTCATTTCAGTTGTGTGACTCCATTTTGGGATTTCTTGGCAAAATATTGGAGTGGTTTGCCATTTCCTTCTCCAGCTCATTTTACACATGAGGAAACTGAGGCAAACAGGATTAAGTGACTTTCCCAGGGTCAAATGTTTGAGTACAGATTTGAACTCATGAAGATGAGTTTTCCAGACTCCAGGCAGTGCTCTATCCACTGTGCCACCTGGCTGCCCTTTCTTCAGCTGTAGAACGGGGATAACATCATTACATACCTGAACTGATTCAGAGTCAAGTGAGCACAGCCAGGACAACAATTATACAATAACAACATTGTAAAGAAACAACTTTGAAGAACTTGTGAACTCCTATCAATGCAATGACAAATTACAAGTCTGGTGACCTAATGATGAAACATATTGCCCCCTTCTGCTTAAAAGGTGAAAGATGCAGGCTAAAGCATGATATTTTATATATATATATATATATATATATATATATATATATATATATATATATATATACATATATATATATATATATGTTTGGACACAATTTGGATGTTTGTTTTGCTTATCTATAAATGTTTGTTACAAACTTATAGAAAAACCTTTTTCTTCTTAATTTGAGGGAAAAAGTAGGGAGGGAAGAGCGATAGAGTTTCAGAGAGGGAGAGAGAGAGAGGGCAAGAAAAAAAGAGGGAGAGGAGAAATATGTTTTAGAAATACACAGAAGAGAACACAAGTAAAACCAGGACTCACAGGCAAGAAGGATAGATTTGTTTATTATTATTTTTTTAATTTTTGGAGTGGGGAAGGCAAGGCAATTGGGGTTAAGTGATTTGCCCAAGGTCACACAGCTAGTTAAGTGATAAGTGTCTGTGGCTGGATGTGAACTCAGGTCTTCCTGACTCAAGGGTTGGTGCTTTATTCACTGTACCACCTAACTGCCCTAAAAGCAGGATAGATTTGAAAGTAACATGTTGAATTTTTTAAATACTTAAAAAAGCAAGTTGTACATAGTGAATATTTGCAGTTTCATTTACAATCTTCTTTATTCTGTTTTACTGTACATATGGCACTCATTTTAAGTTCAGAATTTTAAAAAATGTATAAAATAGGACTATCTTTAAAAAATACGCATGCAACTATGCTCCTAAAATCAGTAAACTATGCCTACCCTTTGACCCTGTGATATCACTACTAGACTTATACCCCAAAGAGACAGAAGAAAGAAGAAAAGGATTTATATGTAATTTTTTAAAATTATGGCAGTTCTTTCTGTTATGGTAAAGAACCAGAAAGAAATGACTGGAGAAGAGCTCAGCAAATTGTGGTGAATGGATGTGATGCAATATTTTTGTTCTATTAGAAATAACTAAAAGGACAGTTTCAAAGAAAGCTGGGAAGACTTGTATGAACTGATGCAGAGTTAAGTGAGCAGAACCAGGAGAGCAATTTTTACCAAAAAATTATAAATAAAAGCATCATAAAAGAATTAAGAACTCTAATCAATACAATGACCAGCCAAAACACTGGAGAACAAAGCAAGCTATTCACTTCCTAACAGTATAAATATTATTTATTCTTCCCCCAAAATATGAAGTGTTAAATTTCTATCCCCACTCCTTTACTAATACTGTTCCTTTCATGGGTCTCATCCAGAGTCTCACTGATATCTAACTGGTCAATTTTGCCTTCTTACGATACACTAATTCATTTTTCTTGTTGCCCACACTTTGTACATTTCTGATTGGACATTTGGAATCACTGGTTTCAGTATTGTTGTTTCCTTTCTCAGATTTTTTGTCTTTTGTCAGGATTTGGTCTTCTCTAGGTCTTCTCAGGATTTCTTCTTCTCACCTTGTAGTTACCATTTATAGTATCTAGCTTGGCGGATTGCTTAAGGGAACTTTTTATCTCCTATACTTCCCGTTTTATAGAATATAAATACATTTATATTATATAAATACATTTTTTGTTAAGTGCTTTCCATTCCTAGCCACCTGTCATTTCTTTATTTTCAATCCCATTCCACAAATACTGAAGGTTCTATAGATTTTTGGAGCAAAAATTCTTCATTGGAGAGGAAGCCTCAGATTTCTCTTTTTTCCCTTTACACAATTTTTTTTAGCTGCATGCTTCCTCTTTTCCCTCAACACCAGATAACATGCTGTTCTTGGCTAACCAGGGATTCCCACTGGCTTCTTCATTAGTCACTTGGAGTTGTGACTGGTCATTGTATTGATTAGAGTTCTTGATTCTTTTATGATGCTTTTATTTATATTGCATTACCTTCATGTACCACAGTTTGACTCTTATACTTTGTTTCTTTTTTTGCCACAACAGAAAGAACTACCATAAAAAATACATATGGGTCCTTTTCTTCTTTCTTTGATCTCTTTAGGGTATAAGCCCCATGTCTTTAACAAGGTTTTCTTGAAGCAATGTTTTTACACTCTATACTAATGATGGCAATTTATTTTGCAGTACAGTTGAATGCTGGGAGTAATGGGGGACATTGACCATTTGGCACTTCTCAGATAGTGTTGTAAAGGAAATAGTACTGAATTATGAGTCAGAACACCTGGTTTCTACTCTCAACTTATTCTTCCAAAGCTGTAATTAGAGCAGGGAGATGGAAATTTAAAGAATGATGACAGAGCTCCTAGTCCTTTAGTATCAAACAACAGAGTTAGAACCTGGTTTGCAAGTATAATTACATAAATCAGGCAGCCATCAGAGAGGTCATGAGCTGGGGTGAATATCTTTCTATTCTGCTCTACATGGACTTGACCTGGTTCTAGGTATAGTCAGTGAATTACTATCTTTTTTGAAGTAGTAAGATGATGATGGGAATAGTGGTATCATGGTGCTAATGAACCTTATTTGGGTCATTGGATATTGGTTATCTGGGTGTCTCCCATATTCCCAGGTAATTCTACCCTCCTAAGACTTTAGGGTATAAATTAATTGTGGCTTCTGGGTGGCCTAGTCATAACTACCTAGCATAGGAGTGCCTAGATGAACACTCTTAGTAATTAATGGTTCCTAACCTGTTGGAAAATTAGCATCCCCCCTGTTTTTCCTGTTTTATTTTATACTTATTCATCTGGGTATTTCAAAGAACCTTGATTTCTCTATTATAGAATGTTTATATCCAGTGATGCAGGATGGATGCCTTGGGTAATGTATAAGAATGAATAATAATTTTTTTCCCTCTCAGTTGCAAAGACAGCACTTTGTGGTCACAACTTAAACAGATGTGCCATGTGAGTATTTGATATTTTAATCAGATTACACATCAGATTCTGTTCCTGTAAGCAATAAATCACAAGGAATAAGAAAGTTAGAAATTGAAACAAAAGACAGCTTTTGGTAGATCTTGAAACAATAAAGATGACAGTAAAGATCCAGAAATACCCTGAATACAGAAACACAGCTTGAAAATTCACTCGTCTCAAGCTGTGTGTTATAGACTCGCAGTGATGGACACAGTATTAAGCATCAGAAAGAGGAAAACCCATGTGATTTTCTATTGATTGGATTCAAGATACGATGGCACATTCTTAAAAGATAGGGAACAAGGATGAAGTGGAGTGGAGATGAGAAATGCTGTGACTCAGCACTGTCATTTGATGTCTCTGGGTTTTGTTCAGAAGTGGAGGATAATGGAAAACACATTGGTTTTTGTTCTGTTTTTGCTTTTAATTGCCTGGTCTTGTATTGCTTTTAGCTTTGTGAGCTGCTTCAAACCCTTTCTGGAAGCAGGCAAGACATAAATGCTAAACAACAGCAACAAAAAATGAAAACGATGAAAAAAGCCACCAACAGGCAGTCTATTCTTTTCATCTAATTGGCAGACAGATGGCCAGAATGAATCTGGTGAGCAAAGTTTTGACATTTCTCTTTCTTTGAGGATCTTTGGCTGAATTTTCTAGTGGTGTGAATGTAGACATATTTATGGTTTGCTTCTTATTTTGGAAGTCTGTCCTATTCCTTTTGGGGAAAGATGTTTACGTTATATTCAGAGGCAAGGTGGAATGGAGAAGTGAAGCAATTGTCTGTATTATAGAGATTAAAAAATAATATGTACATGCACATGTACATACAACGTCTGTTCAAAGCTCACCATTAAAAAATAAATATTTTTGATTTGTATTATTTAACTTGGCTTTAATACAATTAAATCCACCAATTTACTTGTGTGGAGAGATAGCACCCTCCTTCTGGATATATTATAGATTTATTAATGTAACCCAAGTTCCTATTAATTTATTTTACAGGGTTGGGGCACACATGTCACTCTATCCACTGAAATAGAGGCTACATCCCAATAAACCTCCCACATACCTTTTCTCATGTGAATTGCTGTGGACTATGTTTCACCTATCTTGTACTTATGTAATTGGTTTTTGTAAATTTGAGGGTAGGATTTTACCTTTTGTCCTTACTAAGCTTCACTTTCCTTCAACAAAGACTAACTGAAGATCTTTGAGGCACAAGTTTTGCTTTCCACCTTGCTGCCCATGGAAAGCAAGATGCTGAAAAGAAAAGCTGGTTTAACCCCATAGATACTCAGTGGGATGAAACACAAGATTGGAATACAACTCTTGATGGCTATATTTTATTTAAGAGAAATAGGAGAGAAAAAGTGGTAGAGTAGCATTAAATTTATTTTCTGTGTTTCCTTTTTGAAAAAAAGTGTATTGATAACTTCTGTCTTTGTATCACATTTATTTCTGAACATACTCCTCCCTAGTGCTCCTGCCTTGTGAACCAACTGCCCTCGTAACGATGACTTTTTCGAGTTCGTAATGCATTCAGTTAATTTAGATGATTTCTAGGTAAAATGGTGATATGTAAAGATATACTAGAGCCTAGCTCTTCTACATATACTCCAGAGAAGATCTCATTAGGACACAAAATTAAATAAAGGTCAAGAAATTAAAAAAAAAACTCCTCCATTCAGTTTAGAGAACCAAAAGTCTGCAGAGACTGGGAGAAGGATCCCAACAGGGAAGAAGCCAGAGTAACCCCAGGGAAATGGACTGGTAGCTTGCCAGTACTTAAACAGAGATGCTCCTGGTGATTGCAGTGTTTTCCCAGGGGAATAGGAAGTACAGAGTACTTTGATGGGGGAAATTCCCCAAAGATCAGAGACTCTTAACACTCTGACATGAAACATGGGAATGGGAAGCCATGTGACTAGGAAGTCCTAGGGGGCTGGAAGTCTGTAAGTCTCTGATCAGAGATATTTCAGAGGATCCTAAAGACACTCTGTTGCCAGGATCTATCCATTTTACCTTTGTAACATCACTCCAATACACCCTGTTTTCTCCTCTGATATTGCCATCACCCCTGTGCAGGCTCTTATTATTTAGCACCAATACTATTTCAATAGCTTACTCATATTTCTGCCTGCCTCAATCTTTCCCCACTCTACTTTATCTCCCATTCAATCTAAAAATGATACTTCTGAAGCACAGATCTGATCATACCACCTTCATCCTCTAGTCAATGAACTCCAGTGGCTTCCAAGTGCCTCTCTATACCTTACCATGCTTGGTATTTAAAGCCATTCATAACTTAGCTCCCTCCAACCCTTTTAGTCTTCTTACACCTTAACACCCTCCTCCACATACATACTCTTTGATCCAGGAAAACACTAACCTCCTTCCAGGAACAAGACCCTCTTGGCTCCCTGCATTTTCTTTCCCTGCTCTTCATTCCTGGAATGTTCTTCCTCCTTATCTCTGTCTACTGCTTTTCCTGACTTCCTTCAAACACCAACTAAACTCTTATCTCCTATAGGAAGCTTTTATCAATCCCTCTTTACTCTAGTGCCTTTCCTCTCCTAATTATTTCCCATTTATTCTAGACATACTTTCTTTGTACATAGCTGTTTGTTTTTCTCTCCCCCATTAGATTGCAAGCTCCTTGAAGGCAGGGATTCTCTTCTGTCTCTCTTTTTGTATCCCCAGTGCTTAGCATTGTGCCTGAAACATGGCAGGCACTTAATATATATTCATTAATTGACTGACTGACACCAGTACTCTTATCCTGGATGGAAGGACATCAGAGAAGGCTTTATGGATGAGACATCATCAAATTTGGGCTGTGAAGTGAGGCTGTAATGTTAACAGATGAAGAACCTGTTCTGACCATGGGCTAAGTTACAAGCAAAGATAAGACAATAGAAAATACTATAGGTATGAAAGATGGAGAGTAGTCTATTTTAGTTGGACCACAAAATATATGAATGGTAGTAGAATTAGATAGGGTTAGATAGAGAGTTTGAAACTAATTTATAGACATAGGAGTTAGATGTTATTTATTTGGCAATGGAGAACCATTCAAATTTTTGAGTAGAGGAGTAACTTTGGCAATAGTGGATTATTAAGATTACTCAGGAGGAAGGAATGGAGCTGGAAGGTAGGAAAACCAGTTAAATATCAGTTAAACATTAGTCTTGATAAGGGTAGAGAGGGTTCTCAACAAGGATAGTTTCAGTGAGAGAGATGGCAAGACACTCTGAGGGAGAGACAATGAGAAGCATGTACCAGGTGAGTCAAATTCCCATCACCACCTTGACCACTATTTTGCCTCAGCACCCAATGGAGGCAGCTCAAGACATTGAACCCAATGTTGGAAAATGTGGAAATGAAAAATAATTGGATGAAGAAAAATCAATCCAAAATGACTTCATATGCTGTCATTAAGAGAATGAGAGAAATTAGTAATCTTATCAGTTCCCATCAGTTCAACTAGCAAACATCCTGATATATTTGACTCCCAGGTCTGCATATTCTCTCTGCTGAGCATCAGACGCACATTACCAGTTGACTGGGAAATATTCACTCTATTTGAATTCATTTTCTTTCCCTGTGAGTCCTTTTTTTTTTTTTTTTTTTTTTGCTTTTTGGAGGGCAATTGGGGTTAAGTAACTTGCCCAAGGTCACACGGCTAGGTTTTTGTTTGTGTGTGCGTTAAGTGTCTGAGGCTGGATCTGAACTCAGGTCCTACTGACTCCAGGGCTGACGCTTTATTCACTGCGCCACCTAGCTGCCCCTATGAGTCCTATTTTGTTTCTTTGTTTATGTCTGTAAAGAGCATCAGCATTTACAACTCAGAGTCAGTCATTTTTGGCCCTGTGTTTTCCTTCATCCGTCATATCCATTCAGTAGACAGGTCTTGACGATTTCAACTGCCATACTGTCTTTAATCTGTCCTCTTTTCTTCACTCATATGGTCTCCACCCAAATTGAGGACTTTATCATTTCTTTCCTGGACTCCCTATTGCTTCCCTATGCATTTGTATTTTTGTGACTCCAACTTACCTTTTCAGACTTTATTTACATTACTCCTCCTCACATACTGTATGTGACAATCAAACTAAGCTATTTTACATTCCTGGTGTGGGATACTGACCTCCCACCTCCATGCAAATTCTGTTCCCTGCATCAAATTCTCCTCCTTCTAACTTCCATGTCTTAGACTACTGAGGTCCTTTCAAGGCTCAGTTTACGTACCACCTCCTAAAACAGGTCCTTTCATATCATTTGAATTTGTTAGGGCTCGTCCCTTGAATAGTTCACATATGTTTTGTATTTGACACAGAACTGTGATTTCATTTCAAACAAAAGTGTTATCCAGGACAAGACATTTTCTGTTATTCACGTGCAAGTTCTCTTTGGGTAGAATCTGTAAAATGGGGATAATGATAAGCATCTAGCCTTCCAGGGTTGTTGTGAGGATCAAATGAGACAATAATTATAAAGCCAGACTTGGCACAGTGTCCCGAACACACACACACACACACACACACACACACACACACACACACACACACATATATATAATATGCTATATAAATGTTAGTCATCATTATCATCACTATTTTTATTTATTTAAATGGTTTCAGGGTAGGGACTGCACCATTTTCATCTTTCTTCTTCTGAACCTAGCAAGTGCTTCAATAAATGTTTGTTGACTTGACTTTAGGATGATTTAGGGACCAAGTTCAGCTTTAGACATGTATGGGTGCTTGGGATTTCATAATTCCTCCACCTATCGTGCTTCATTCTCCTTCCCTTTCTCAGGAATACATTCTTGTTTCTAGGGGAAAAATAAGTGGACTGTTTATATAAGAATGGCATTTCACTTGAGTTTTTGTCAGATTAATCATAAATTTTGTTTTTGGCTAAAGAAGTATAATTTTCTGAAAATATTCTCCATGATGTACAATCAGAATTCTGTGTATGATTAGAGCCACAGTGAGACACTTTTTTCTGCCAGATTTTGAAGTGTGATCCGGAATTATTGTGCAGAATCTGGGGTTCATTGTGCCCCATCTGTGGTTGTCAAGAGTTCTACAATATGAAGATAATACAGTGTATTCCCCCCCCCCACTTCCTTTAGAAAAGCATCTTCTTCTGAGGCTACTATCCCTGCAGTCATTTGGAAGTATGGCATGGTACCCCAAACAGCAAGCCACTCAGAAGCATTGACTTGTCAAGGAGTCTTGTCTTCACTGTCTGTTAACAGGTGCCAATGGCATTTCTCACTGTCAGAAACTCATTCCAGCTGAACAGCTCTCTAATCGATTGTGACATGCCAAGGGTATTTATCACATCCCAACTGGTTTAATACTATAGGCAATAAATAAGGCCCTGGCTTTAGCTATTTAACCTTTAAGTATGACCCAGAGAACTGAAGGATTTGTTTTTGTCCAAATGGTTTCTTTCCTTAGGCTCGAAAGTTCTGTCACATAAAATAAAATTACTTATATTAGTTGGATGAATGAAAGAAAGAGCATTTGTTAAGTATTTATTATGGGCCAAGCATTCTGCTAAGTGTAGGGGATATACATAGAAAAGTAAAGGAAGCCCCTTATCTCGAGGGGCTCACATTCTAATTGGGAAGGACAACATAATAAAGGCAGTTTAACTGGAGGGCAGATGAAAAGGTCCAGAAGTCTTTTGGGTGCAACAATGAGGTTGATGGCAAGGCCCAGAGATCCTCAAGTTATATCTATAAGGCAAGTGATAGTCCTGGAGTCTTGTAGGGGATATATGGTAAATTCTGGAAGATCTTAGGAGGCAGTTGGAGTATAGATAGTAAGGCCTGGTGATCCTTCATTTTTCAGGAAGATTTAGAATTGGTGACTCCCATCTCATTTAAGCTTTGTGAGTGGTCAAGAAGCCCAGATGGTTTCTAGGCCTATGACCAGGGGAAGAGGTGGCAGGAGATTATGATGATTCACCCTTGTGGTGATGATATGATAAAGACTAGGTCATTATTTTAATGAAACAATTTCTGAAAAGATTTAGGAATTGTATTATGGGTCAAAGGCATAATCAGTAGCCTTGGATTTTAGGAGGTTGCAAGCACCCAATATAGGGGACCACCCTTTTCCCAGGATCAACCTTATAAATAGAGGGTTAACTACAGAGTATAATTGGAGGAGTACAAAGAAGGCTGAACTTCCCCCAAATAATTTATCTGACATTCCATTATTATAGATACATTCATTTGGGTTAATGCAATTCTCTTTAAAATGCAAATACTCCTAGAGTGTTAGCGTATTAAGTGTGAATTATTTTAGTCATATCCTTTTCCAAGTCATGTCTTAGCTGGCTTAAATAATTTGCTTTTAGGGAATGGGTGAGAAGGAGGCAGAAAGCACAGTTTTAGAACACAGGGAACTGCCTGATGATCACAGCTTTTCAGAGTTAAAATGGACTTCAGGGAATAGGAATGACAATTTTAGTTCATCTCCATTTCCTGTCTTCCCTCAAGTCCCAGCTAAAGTTCTAGCTTTTCTAAGCATTTTTTATACATCTGCTATATGTGAGGCACTGTTCTAGGATCTAGGGCATAACCAGGTTCACAACTTAGGTGTCATCTCAATTCTTCACTTTCTCACCTTCCATATCTAATCTGTTATCAAGTCCTTTCAATTTTGCTTTTATAACATCTTTCATATATACACCTCCCTTTCTCTGACACACCCACCATCCTGGACTATTGAAATCACCTGTTAGTTGTGTCTTTCTGCCATAAGTCTCTCCCCATTATTGTCCATTGTCCCCTCAGCTATCAAAATGATTTTCCTAAATTTTGGGTCTGGTCATATCATTGCCCTTACTTGATAAATACTAGTGACTTCCTATGACCTTCAGCATCAAAAATAAAATCCTCTGTTTGACATCCAAAATCCATTATAATCTAGCCCCCTCCTACCTTTCTAGTCTTCTTACAACTTACCCTCATGTACTCTGTGATCCAGAGCCAATGGGCTCCTTGCTGTTCTTCACAGAAGACACCCTATCTCTTGTCTCTAGGCATTTTCATTGGCTGTTCCCATTCCTGGGATTTTCACCTTCTTCATCTCCATTTCTGTCTTCCTTCAAGTCCCAGATAAAGTTCTAGACTTTTCTATGAGAAGTCTTTCCCAAACCTCCTTAATCCCTTACATCTATTGATTATCTTCAATTTATCTTGCATATATATATAGATATATATATCAATATATATCTATCTATATATATATCTTTTAGACATATAGGTGTGCATATTGGCTCATTCATTAGACTGAGAACACCTCAAGAGCAGGCTTTGTCTATTACCTTTTTATCTTCAGTGTTTAGTGCTGAAGGTATTTAATAAATGTTTATTAACTATTGACAATCAATTAACTATTGACAACTATTGACAAGGAGAAAAACAGTCATCACCCTCAAGAAGTTTATATTCTACTCAAGGGGGAGGACAGGTAAGTATTTCTGACAAGTGGTTACCCACATATTAGGGAAGGGAACACAGTTTCTAAGAAGGTGGCCTATTCCACTTTTGTTAGAAACCTTTCTCTCTAGTTGATTTTGTGTTTTCCCTCTTTGACTTCCACCCTTTGCTCCTAGTTAGTTTTTCCCTTTTGGGAATCAAGCAGAATACACCTAATTTCTCTTCTGCATTATAGATCTTCAGATATTTTGGCTTTGCTTAATTGTTTTATTTTGTTACAAAATAGTTCTTAAAGTTGGATTAATTTGTAAATGTTTGTAATATAAAAACAAAACATATCAATAAACTTAAAACTCCCTAAATCCACTAATTTTCAGTGGTCTTTCCCCCTTTTAAGACCTTTCTTATGCCCAATATAGTTTAAAAATCATTTTAATTATCCTTTGCATTCATAATCAAATCATTCTAAATTATCAGAGCATCTGAATTCTAATAGAACTACTGTATGTCAACCTTTTGTATTAATTCTCCATTACTTGTCCTTGCTTCTATCTTTTATAAATATCTTTTAAAAACCTAAGGACTTTATTATTAAGGATAATAGGATCATAGATTTAGAACTGGAAGAAATGTTGATGGTAATTTAGTTCTTATTCCCTTTATGTCCAAAAGAGATTGACTTGTCTAAGATCACAAAGCTACTAAGTCTCCGAGATGGGATTTAAAGCTAGGACTGACTACTAGTCCAATTTTCTATTTGCTACATAATCCCGCCTCCACTGCACAGAAAGTTGGGTTTTAAAAGTCATATCCTTTAATTCCCTTGTCAGGATAAATATAAACACATGCCTCCTACATCTGTGTGCTTCTGCTATGAAATGCCATCCCCAGTGGGAGAGGAAGGGAGAGAAATCCCTTCCATCACTTGTTTGCCAAGATGCACAGGGGGAAAAATGGAGAATCTTCACGAATTGAATCCTTCCTCAAAGTTTTCTCCTCAGAGCTGACTCCCTACAGAGTGGGAATTGTTCTTCCTAAGATTTCCATAATTTTCACTTTATCAACTGTTTACTCCTTGTTGATTAAAATAGAGAGGTAGAGTGATACACAGTAGATAAGGGACCTGGCTTCAAAGCCAGTAAGACCTTAATTTAAGACCTGTATCTGACATGTATTGGCCATATAGCCCTGGACAAATCATTTAAGATACCTCTTAAGTTGCAGAGAAGTTGCCTACCTGCATTATTTGAAAGAGTTTCCTTGTCTGGAATTCCCTATGCCCATGAAATCACAGGTCCAGTCCCTATCGTTATTTTGATGAAAATACCTTAATGCTTTACCTTCCTGTTCCAAATATACACATCCTTGAGAATGGCTTTCATGGAATTCTCATATGCAAGTGATCATTGCAAGTATGCTATAGCATGCTTGCGTCTACAATCTGTCTTTATCTTCCCCTTGAGTGACTTGTCCTTTTGAAACTCATTTTTATAAAAGTAAATACATTTCCGCCACATAAAATTTCAGAAGCCAAAGCTTAAAGTTAAGAGGAATCTATGAATGGTGGGGAAATTTTAGAATGATAGGCATAAAAAGGACCCTTTCTGTGATTAAGAAGGGGGCTGATATAAACTGCTCACTTTCACTTGCCTTATTTTTCTGTAGTCTTTTTCCCCTCTATCCCCCCCCCCCCCCCATCACTCTATTTTCAGGACAATCTCTCATTTAGTTGCTAAGCTTGGAAACCTCATCATCTGGTGGAATCTAGCATTCTAACTTTTATTCCTAATTTAACTTACTGCTATTTGACACTGAAATCCATGAGCTGCTTTTGTACCTTGAAAGCAACAGCTCACCTATCAATAGATGAGCCATGGGACCAAGTTAAATTGTTTTGGGGAAAAGAGATCCATGAAGATCTTCACCAACCATTCCCAAGTTCCACTAGTATGTTTATGGGCAAGTGAACAAAGAATTTCTAAAACTAAGCAATCCCACAAATTTTACCATAGGGTCTGAAAGCAATAATTCCAAAGGAGGAGTCTCCAAAAATGAGTTGAAAAATGAAATATCTTTAAAATAATTAGTCTATCAGTGTGACTGTTTGAAGAGAACAACACTGCTATGGCTATACATATTCTAACAGATTTCTTTAAAAGCCAATCATATTAATTATTATGTCATTTCTTTCTACTAGCTTGTAAAACAGATGATAGATATAAGGATAAATCATTAGATTGTAGGTTCCTTTTTTATCAATTGTATTTCTGGTACTTAGCACATAGTAGGTGCTTAATAAATGATCACTGGATTAGATTGGCTCAATTGATGATCATGCTATGTGGTCTAGCAGAGAAAACACTAGATTATGCATCAGAACAACCAGGTTCTCACCTTGATGCTGCCACAAACTCCCTGTGTGGATTTGGGCAGGTCACTTCACCTCTTGGGCCTCCATTTACTCATTTTCACAGTGACAGGGTTGGCCTTGCTGATCTTCATGGTCCCTTCTAGCTCTGATGATCCATCCTTATATCTATCATCTATTTTCCCTACACCTGCACCTCCCCAGACAGCTCCTTTTTGACTGTAGAATTCCACTTTTTTGGGGAAAGCATACACAGATGAGAGGATATCAGAAAGCTCTTTGTTGGAGTTTGCTTAGTGTTGTCAATCATCTTTATTAGGAAAAGAATCAAAGAAATCTGGACTTTTCTATACCAATTTCATTTCTGTCTCTATGCAATACTGCTATGAGTAAGCACGAGAAAATATGTTGGCCAGCTAATATTAGTTAACTCTCCGTAAGCCAGTGACCATGATGCTGTCTTTTTCACTCTTGTTGGAAGGGAAATAGGTATTCAGAAGGCACTGGTGGGGAGGGAGGGCATTTGAGGCATGGGAATCAATCTGTATGAGGGCATGGAGAATGTTGTGCACAGGGAAAGCAGGAAGTCAGGAACGAGGAGTGTGTGTGGGGAAATTTTGCATAATTAGTCTGGAAAAGTAAGCTTGAATCAGATTATAAAGGGCTTTACATGCCAAATTGTGGAATTCCTCTTTTATCCTAAAGGCAGCAGGGAAGCACTAAAGCTTCCCAAGCATGTGTCATATGCTTTGGGAATATGGATTTGGCAGCTGTATGGTGGATGAGAGAGGAGAAGCTGGGTGCAAGGAGACTAACTGAAAACTATTGCAGTACTGCTTCATGTGGAAGCTGTTAAAGGACTGAATTAAGGTGGTCCTGATATGAATGTGATGAAGGGGATGGATGTTAGAGATACTGAAATGAGACTGACAAGACATCGAAAGGGATTGGATAATTAGGGGTGAATGAGAAGGAAGAGTTGAGAAGGATTCTTCAGTGTAAGTGTGGTGGTAGCCTTGACAAATAGATTTGGAGGAAAAGGTAATGATTCCCATTTCAGACACACAGAGTCTGAGTTGTCCATTGGACATCCAGATAGGTGTATTTAATAGGAAATCGGATTAGACCTCAGGAGAGACACTGAATAAAATCTGCACATTGGGTATTTCCAGGGTGTGAACACAGGGTCTCTATCCTCAGACTGATGATTACAACCTTTTTTTCTTGTATTGAATCAATATCTGATGTCCTGTAGCATTCTTGACACCGATGGGCTGAGCTCTCAATCAACATAAGGCTGCTAGCCATGGTTTAACAACCTTTGAAGATCCTGAATAGCTTGGTTGGTTTCTTTCCTGCCTCCTAGCTGTTTAAGTAAGAGAACTGATGATATAAAGGGAGAGCGTTTGGCCTTTCCCCATCCAAGGATGACATGTGGTTAGTGTATAAGAGCCTCCTTTCTTTGCTTCTTTGTGTTTGTTCTTTCCTGTTTTAAGTGAAGGAGACTGGAGATGGCTATGACCTTCTGAACTTCAGAAAGGTCAGAAGAGTGAGTCATAAGAATCTAGGAATTGAAATCTATATTGGGATTGGCTGGAAGCAAGATGGTAAGAAGCAAAGTCCTAAGCAACTTGCTTGACCTAGCTCCATAGTACCAGGGATGTGGATTCTTTAATTCATCACAGGCTAACAGTGGGGTAGAACATATTTTCTGTATCCAAATACACCCAGAGGCAGGGGGGCTTGAGCTAATAGTATTAGAGAAAGACACCCTCAAACATTTAGGGGAACACTAGAGTACAGAAGGGGAGATGTATCCAGCTTTGCTCTGGAAGAGTAAGTCCAGAGTAAATCATTGTATCTGAAACTATCTATCAAGAGATACTATATATGTGTGTATATATACATATATATGTATATATGTATACACATGTATATATGAGGCAACTTGGCATATGGGATAGAACTCCATTCATAGAAAGCTGGGGTTCAATTCCTCTGACACAGACTTGGTTGTATCATCCTCGATAAATCTTCAACGTTATGAGCTCTCCTTAAGGGCAGAGCCTGTGTTTTTAACTTTCTTTGTACCCCTAGCACTTAGACTAGTGATGGACACATTAAAAAATACCTAATAAATACATATGAATGGACTATTTTAATTTCTCAGATTCTAGGTAACTTCATTTCAGAATTCCCAATGGTAGTAAAATTATAGTTTGAGCACCTATTCCCAAGAACATTTATATATACTTGAAAAATGATATTACTTGCATATAAGGCATCCTATTTATTGTTTCCCTCTATATATTATTCAAAATGAGAGAGACAGAGACAGAGAGACAAAGAAAGAGGGAGGGGAAAGAGAGAAAGAGGTGGGGAGAAGGAGAGAGGAAGGGAATGAGGGAGGGAGGGGGAGAGAAAAACAGACAGACACTGGAAACATGATTTGAAAGAGGGTGGGAAATAAACTCCTCTTTCTGCAATTTTCGATATCCAATGACTATTCCCAGTACTCTATCAGTACAAAAGTCCTATGCAAAGCTTTGATCATCTAAAAAAGAAATTAAAGGAAAATATTTAATTAGAAGAAAGTGATGGCCAATTAGAGATACAGTAGGCACATTGCCTGGTTTTTCTTAACTGTTTTTCTTTGTTATCAGGAAAGGTTGGGGGAGAGGTGGTGATAGCGTACTGGGCTATGGCACTTATATGATGCAAAAGAAAGCAGTAGAAAAAATGGTGACTGATATGTGACTATTACTATATATCATGAATAACAACCATCTTAAAGTATCTGCCCCTAATAGAGACTTTAAAAAACTTGAACTCAGAGTAGTAATGATGTGGTTTGCTAAATGACTCACCCATTGGCTGCTCATCTGAAGACATAATTGACTTAATTTTTCCCAACTGTTCTGCTTCTATATTTTACATTTGTAATGATGGACTGTTGAAATAAAATCAGTGCTACATTGACACCGGGGGTGGGGAGTGGTGGAAATCTCTCTTACTGCAAAATTGCAGATATGAGAATTCTTTTCAGCATAGTTTCGTTCTGTGCCTGATCCCCTGGTGTTAATAGCCAAAGGAAAAACCAAGTCAGTCGATGTGCATTTACCAGGAGCCCGATGAGGGGGCTTAGTGGGGCATGGCATGCTTTTGGTATTTCCAAATGGGAAACACATACTTTGCATGTGTAAGTGGCTTGCTGCTTAGCTTGTGCTAGGTACACATTAAAATAGGAAAAACTAAAATTGGTAATAGTTGACTCTTATTTGCTTATAATAGTAATAATAATAATAGCTAGAATTTATTTAATACTTTAAAGTTTGCCAAGAACTTTAAATGTGTTATCTTATTTGATCATTCCAACAATCCTGTGAGGGAGGTGCTATTATGAGCCCTGTTTTACAGATGAGGAAACTGAGGTTATGAGAGGTGACTGACTTGTCCAATGTCACACATTGAATGAATCTGAGACAGGATTGGAATTCAGAACTTCCTGACTTGAAGTCCAGCACTGACTTGCTCATCCCATTGATTTGTTGTTGTTCATCCTTTCTTTTTGAAGAGGATCAATGACATCCTGGGATGCTGCCTTGACTTACCTGTGAATAGGATTTAAGTGAGGTAGAGTTGCACAAAGCCATCAGCCTCACTCTCTCTTCCAAAGTCATTGAAATCCAATGGAAAGACAAGTCAGGATAACTGGTGATGGCCCAGGATGCAGTAGATGACCTTACCATCTTAGATGTCTGACCAAGCTCTAAGCGCTCCACAGTGCCTGCTTCAGTCATCTTAATGGCCATTGGAATGAATTATTGTCCTATTGGTTTATTGTCTTACTGAAAGACTTAATCCTTCTCTGTCCCCTGCCCCCAATCTTATACTGTTCAGGTAAAAATATCATAAATAAACCCACTGCTTACTTCAACATGACACTAAGGATATCACTTTGTCAAATAGGGCCACAATCCCAGATAGGGCTCACTTAGGGAAACTCCCCAGAATTGCAAGGGGTATTGAGACCAGTAGAGAACAGGTGATGTAGCTTCATGTGCAGAAACCAGAAGGAGAATACAGAAAGGTTTCCTCTGTTGTCCTTCACTTTGGAGTGATGGTAAAGTGTAATGAAGCAAGGGACGTAGGGTCCAACAGTTGTTGTTCTGCCATTTTTATGTTGTGTCCAACTCTTCATGACCCCATTTGGGATTTCCTTGGCAAAGATACTAGTGGTTTATTATTTCCTCCTATAGCTCATTTTAAGGATGAGAGGACTGAGGCAAACAGAGTTAAGGGACTTGTCCAGAGTCACACAGCTAGTGTCTGATAACCTGGGCTCAAATTCTAATTCTAATTCTCATTAGCTGTGTAATCGTGGGTAAGTCACTTAAACTCTCTGAGTCTCAGTTTCTCCATATATAAAATGAGGATAGCAATAGTACCCACTTTACAGGACTGTTATGAGTCTATAATAAAATAATTCCTCCCTTGAGATGGTCAGAATGGTTCTATGTATGAGGTGCTGAGCTTGGATTCAGGAAGACTTTGGTGCAAATCCTTCCTCTGACACTTATTAGCTGTGTGACCCTGGACAAGTCACTTAACCTCCTTCAGTTTTAGTTTTATTAGCTACAAAATGAAGAGGTTGGGATTACTTGATGGCTTCTGGTCTCTGCTAGGTCTCTAGTACTCCAGAGTTCAGACTCAAAGTGGTATCTGAGTGAAGGAGACATATTCTATAGAGTTCAACTAGAATGGGAGAAATCTATTATCTTAAGATACTTTCCCAGCTATTGGAGTCTATCTTTTTTTCTCTCTACATTGCCCTTATAGTGAGTATTTCCATTTTTGTACTTAATTATACTCTATGTATGTTTACTAGTTTCTCTCCCTAACTGGATTGTAAGAATCTTGAGGCAGGGAGATATCTGCCAGAGCTACAACTAGCAATTTTTGTGACAAGAGAAAATGATGTGAAATATACAAATACATCCTCAATTCAGTTGAGATGGATTCAATTTATTCTAACTTACTTATTTTTCCTAGCTTAGCACTTAGTTTGACACTTAGTTATTTCTAATCATACTCAAATAAATGGCTCTCTGATCTGAACCCTGTTCCTTTTATTCTAAATCCAATGTTCTTTCCATTGTATCAAGTTGTTTTACATAATTTTAGTAAGTTGTATACAATATCAGAATAATATGCTTTCTAGACCCTAATTCAGAGGGTTAAATGCTTACTATGGGCATCAAAGAGAGGAAAAACCAGTCCCTCCCCTCAATGAGTTCATATTATAATTGGAGAGACAACATACAAACAATTTGGAACCTAAATATATATATATATATGAGATTACCTCCAGTTTCATATATATATATGAAACTGGAGGTAATCTCAGAGGGAAGGTTCTGGCATTGAGGCTTTCCAAGGAGGCTTTCTTGCACAAGATAGGGTTTTAGGTGACTTGAAGAAAAGAGGAGACAGGGAGGGAAAACATTTTAGCCATGGGGTATTGACTACCAGTGGGGGAAAATTAGAATATGGAGATGGAACAGCAAGGAGCTGGTGATGGATTATGGAATGGAAGGCAAGAAGACTGGAAAGGTAGACTGAGGCCATGTTATGAAGGGCTTCAAAAGTCAACAGAGCATTTTATATTTGATCCTGGAGGTGATAGGGAAGCACTAGTGTTTACTGACTGGGAAGGGTGAGGGGTGACATGGTCAGGTGATGTGAGGTAATAGGGGCCAGGGTACAATGGCAATGTCAGAGGAGAAAAGGTGGGGCATATGACAGCTATTATAAAGGCAGAATTGACAGAATGTAACAGCATTGGATATAGGGGTGGTAGTGAAAGAGAGAGAGAAGGTGAGGATGACCCCTAGGTTGCAAGCCTATGTGACTGAGGGGACAGTAGTGCCCTCATCTCTTATAGGGAGTGTGGAAGCCAGGGAGGGGAAGATACGGAGTTCAGTTTTGGAGATTTCTACAGGACCTCCAGCTTGAGATGTCCAATAGGCAGAAAATGCTGAGAATAAACTACCTACCAGCATATTTTATACTGGTAACTTGGACTAATTCTTATATTGCAAGATTTTAGAATGGGAAGAGACTTTTGAAATCAGTCCTCCATTTTGCAGATGAGAAAATTGAGACCTGGTGTGGTTGTGTCATTAAAAATTCAAATAAGTCCTTATTTTGAAATTTTATTTTATTTATTTTGAAATAAAGTCATATCCAAAGCTATATCATGATGTTTCTCATAACCAAGTATTTGTTAAACACCAACTATGTTCATGGTCCTGTACTAGTGTTAAAATGTTTATAATATGGCATAGTGAGAAGAAAGCTTGTCTTGGAGTCAGAAGAATTGATTTTCAGTGATAGGTCTGACATTTGCTAACCAGAGAACATCTCAGCAGAATAACTGAATTAAAAAGTGTTTTATAAGATGGTATTTATGGTTTGTGCCAAGCTGGGATTTAAATACAAAAAAAAACCCCAAATAACTTATAATAGGGGAACATAACACAGGGGGGTGGCAGCCAGAAAAGGTCTTTCTAGGACACAGGCTTAGGGAGTGGAGCCATAGGGCTACTGATGGATGTGTATTTTCTAGGAACGGTTGTTTGGTTGTTGTCCTTGGTTCTCATGACATCACTGTGTTGGGATCAAGGTACATTGTGTCTAGCCAATATGAGCTTGGAAAGTTCTCCCACGAGTCAAGTGTGAATAGACCACATGAACATTTGGAGTAGAGGTGTCTCTAGGAATGATAGTATCGATTTGATTACTCTTCCTAGAACTAGATGTGGAAGGGGAGAGAGCACAGGGTATACATGTGGCAGCATGGCCACATTAGAACGGCCACAGAGTAGTAGGAGAACTGGAAAGTCCTTGAGAACAAGGGACTGTATTTTCATTTTTTTCTTTGTATCTCTAGGACCTGGCACGGTCTGACTTCCACATAAGCAGTACTTAGCAAATAATTGTTGCATTGAATTGCATCTTGATGAGAGTCCTTCTTCCTCATTTGTAAAACAGGAATAATAATACTCACATTATCTATGTTGTGGGCCTGTTGCAAGGAAAGTGTTTTGTAAGCTGGGAGGCATTACATAAATGTGAATCATTATTATCTTTTTTACATTTATTGGTTTTCACCTTCTTTTTGGTTTGACTTTGGCAAGCCTAAAGGCATCCCAGGAGTTCCTTTTAAACACCATTTCCTCAGCCAGGTTCCCTTGTGACTTGGTAGGCTGCCACATTATCACACAGGGAATATTGGGGGTTATGTCCCTTGATTTGAAAATCATCCTGCTGGCAAGAGAAGCTTTATTGGCTTCTATGTAAGTTAAAAGCTGAAGCCATTAATTATGTAGAACCCAGATGAAGGTCAGTGCTTTCACCTTTGCTCCAGATACTGAAGGAGCTGACATCTTGCATTTAGACATGAATGTGCAGAAATGTGAGATATTTCAGAGGCAAACCAGATGAAAGGCCAAGATCATTGAGTGACTTCAGTAGAATGAGTGTCCTTGGATAATCATGAATTTGAATAGCCAGTAGAAAAGATAAAGCAATGTATACTGCCAAAGTGCTCCAAAGGCATTATGTTAATTGAGCTTCATGATATCCTTATGAAGAAGAATTAGGAAGTATGGGGTTCAGACGTGTGGGAGGGTATTATATCACTTAGTTAAACCTCCTGCTTTACAGATACTGTAATGGGCATATGTGTCCTTTAATGATGCATGGAAATAACGATAATATTCTACTGAAACACTGTACAGTAAACTTTTCAACCTGTGATGTTCTCCAAGTATGCATCCTGTGAATATTTATAGCACATCCTCAGAAAATAGCTTATGGCAGCTTTGCAAGGAGAATTAATATGTTTTGAGTGGAAGAGAATAAGCATCTGTCCATCTGTGAGTCCTTAAACGTGCTCATTAGAGAGATTCTTTCTTTGTGTTCTTGTCCTAAATTTCAAATTGACTCTCCATTTATATTCTGAGGGTGGGCCTGTGTTACATGTTAGGTCCAGGGACAGTTAACTTTTCTTCCTGCCAGATTTGGAAAAAAAATTACAGATCTCAGCTAGTTGTGGGCCTTTTACAGACTATGTCATCACATGTTCCCTTTCCTCATCATTGGGTTGCCCTTTGTGTATTTCCTTCCCATTTCGTTTATCTTGCTTGCTTATATTGTATTCCCATCACTTAGCACAAATCTCTGGCAAATAACAAGGGCGTGATAAAAACATCATTTGGGACAAAGGATTGAGGCTTAGATGATACATTTTGCATCTGTAAGGAAGGTTAGGGGTGAACTTGACTGGGCTATGATGTACAGTAGAATTCATAGTCACATATGCTTGAGTTATATTGATTCATTATTTAGTGGAATCAGTATTTTTCATTCAGGTAAGTACCTACCTTCATGTTTACATGGTTCACTAGAAGTCAGAAATTAAATGTGGCCCTGAGATGATTTTTAATGGTGTGAGTTGCCTAGGATTTAGGAAAAGTTGCAAAGTTTATCTTAGACACGTTCCTAACTTCTCTTCCATACCCCTCTTAGCACCACTTTCTCCTTTACACCACGGGTACAAAATGTCTTTGTTTCCCTATGGCTATCCAAAGGCTTCCTTTGTGACACCCCTTTCTGGGCTGTATTCTCTATCCCTCAGTGGCCCATACTCTAAACTGTACTTATCCTTCTCCCCTCAACCCTCATTTAGACTCTGCTCCTGACATGGGTGGGATACTATAACTGGGAAAGACATTGACCAGAGAGTCAGATTCATGTCATACTCTATATCAATATACAAACAAACTAAATATTAGCTTTATATTTTTCTGTTTAATTCTGAGTTTCTATTAAGATTCAGATACAGCACGGGCAGTGGACACAGGGCTGTATTTGGAGTCAGGAGGAACTGGATTGGAATGCTGCCTCTGACACTAGCAAGAGGACTCTGGGCTGCCTTAGGAAGGACTTATCTACTAAGTCATAAACCAATTGTTAATCTGCTCTGCCTTGGTAGAGATAGTTCTTCATGACAAACCTTGGATTAATTTGTATATTTAAGAATTCTTTTTTTAAATAATGAAATTTGTCTGCAAATATAAGTTTGAAAATATAGACTATTGCTGATCTACCATGTGGTTCTATGAATGATCCCTCTTTGTTTACCTTAGTACTAATTTAAATCTTGAACAATTCTCCATCTGTAGAAGAATCAAATGAATTAATTCATATGATCAACTGTGATTGACATGTGGTCCTGACTGTTAAAGGGGGCACAGTGCTTTGCAGTAGCTTTGAGGAACCATTTGATATGAAATTACTTGGTATTGAAGGAATTACAAAAGCCACCATAAATCTTAACATAGTAATTAATTTTGATAAAGACACAAGCTAAAATGTATACAATTTATTTCCTTTTCTTTTTACTAATGTCATTTCATGTTTATGTGACTTTTAATACTACACATGTAAAGTAGTACAATTAGTTATAGTAATTAGCACATCAGTATATGCTAATTAATACTACAGTAGTAATATTTATATATTTGATATAAATATATATAAATGATATTTTTATGCTAGTGAAACATTTTAATGTTTTCCAAAACAGAATATAGTGTATTGGCAAGTACTACTGTTACTACTAATTAGAACTCATTAGAGCTTAAGGTAAATACCTTAAGGTTGACAATAGGATGCTTTACATCCATTTTCTAATTTGGTCATATATAAAACGTGCTACATCAGCATGTACGGTGGAAAGAACATTGGATTTTCCAACTGATAAATGATTAAAGGATATGAACAGGCAGTTCTTAAGGAAACAAATTCAAGCTATCTATAACTGTATAAAAATGCTCCAAATTACTAAATAATCAGAAAATACAAACCAAAGTCAAATTCTGAGGTTCCACCTCATGGCCATCAGATTGGCAAAGATGGAAAAAAAAAAAGGAAAATGACAAATATTGAAGGGGCTATGGGAAAATCAGCACATTGATGTACTGTTGGTAGAGGTGTGAATTGGCATAGACACTCTGGAAAGCATTTCAGATTATGTGCAAATTACTAAACTATGTATATGCTTTGACCCAATAATACAGCTATGAAAGAAATTATTTGTAGCAGCTCTTCTTTTAGTGGCAAAGAACTAGCAACTAAGGGGGTTCCCACCAATTGGGGAATGGATGAACAAAATATGATAAATGATTTTAATGGAATGCTATTTGTGTTATCAGAAATGATGAAAGGTATGGTTTCAGAGAAACGTATGAAGACTTTTGTGACTTAATGAAGAATGAAGTTAGCAGAACTAGAAGAACAATTTATATCTTCTCATTGTTGCTGTTTCAGTAATGTCCAACTCTTTGTGATCTCATTTGGGGAAAAGATACCGAAGTGGTTTGTCATTTCCTTCTCTAGTTGGTTTTACAGATGAGGAAACTGAGGCAAACAGGGTTATATGGCTTGTTCAAGGTCACATAGCTAGTGTCTGAGGCTAAATTTGAACTCAAGAAGATGAATCTTCCTGATTCCAGGCCCGGCTTTCTGTCCATTGTACCACCTAGCTGACAAAACAAAGGTCCCTGCCTTTTCTTTAATCCTTCCCTTTCCCCTAATACAGTATTCACTTTCCCTAGTGTTTCCCCCATCACTAATTTCAATATGTGTTCTGCTTTTTGGGTAGAGAGCTGACCAAAAAGAGTCAGAAAGAACTGGTTTCAAGATCTTTTTTTTTTTTTTGACTGCTATGTGACCATGCGAAAGTCAACTTCTCTGTGTCCTAGGCAATCTTCTATGTAAGTAACAGAGAAAGCAGAAGTAGAGATTTCTGTTGGTAAGCATTATTTTTCACCTGATATTGATACAATTACAGATCTGATCAAATAAAACAGAACAAAAAACAAAACCAAAAATTTCAACACTATAAATGGATATTTGACTTTTGACTGTATATCTTTTAAATGATATTTACAATTCCTGTTTTATGTGATAAGATGACACATGAAAATACTAGTAGAGTTCCATTTTTGCTTGTGTATGGTCTTGATTATAACAGTGGTGGTGGTGATGGTAGTTATAATTATTGCCTTATGCAGTTTTTATTTCGTGAAAAATTCTCAAGTAAGCTAAAGAGAAAAGTAAAAGAAATAAATAGGAACCAAGATTATTTTCATTTTTTTCTTTGTGGAAATTTGAATAAAAGTTTCAGCTCTTTCCCTTCAATAATAATAAGAACAAAAGACATACATGCCTCTAATCTTATCTGATTGCTTTGTTTCTAATAATTCCTCAGTGGCCTATTTTTGCTTGAATTTAGATTTTTATAAAATTGCATTTTAAAAAAACCTTTCCACTGGCTTATATTTCTATCTGTGAGTTCTTATTTTTTAAGAAATGTATAATTTATCAAGCAAATTACAAGGCTGTTTAAATTTTAGTAATGTTATAATTTGCTTTTTTAAAAAGTTTTATTTATTTATTTTTGTTTTATATTAACAGATTATCCTCATACTCTGTGAGGTCTTTTATGACAAAATGAAACAATTAAGAAAAACTATAGCAAAATGAAAGAATTAAGCAAAAAATGATCTCCATCTGAAAATGCACTAAAATGTCATATCTGTTAGCAACCCCCCCCAATTCTATTAACAGTCTTTTTTTTAAAGAAAATTTAAAGAAATTTTTTTCTTCTTCCTGTTTGAAGAAAAGAGAGGAGAAAAACTAGTCATGTGATGGGCAAGTTACTTAACCCCAATTGCCCTCCAAAAAGAAAAAAAAAAGAGGAGAAAAGCAATTTTTTAAATAAAAAGCCAAGTAAAATAATTTCCTCTTTTGGCTGTATAAAAAATACAAGTCTCATTTGGCACCCTAAATCTATCTGTCACCTCTTTGTCAATAGGTAGATAGTATGTTTCATCTGTCCTCTATATACAAAGAAGGTCATTAAATTGATCATAGTTCTTTCAGCTTTCAAAGTTGTTTGTATTTATGATCTTCTTATTATACAAATTGTTCTGCTCGTCTTATTGTCATCAACTTACTAACCATATAACTATTTTAAAAAACCCACAACTTCTATGGGAACTGTTTGCAAACTGATCACACACCAATTGTAGTGCAGAATGATTGATCAGGTTTTGTCAAAATGGCCAAAGCTGCCAGTCCTCTAATTTATCTCATAATTTTAGTTATTTTATAGACAGAATAAAATCAGTCACACAGATGCAGTTTTTGGTGTTCTACTTTGCCATTGTCAGGAAAGGCTTACCTGATTGTTATTGTAATTAATTTTGTGCACCATATAGATACAACCCACTTTTCTATGTCCCTCTCCCTCCCACTATGGTCTTCAAAAAAAAAAGCATACTATTTCTTAATAGCTTTGAAATTTATCATTCAGCTTCAACAACTTAGCACTTAGGGTCTCTTAAAGATAGCACTGCATGAGCAAATTCCTTAGATAAATAATGGATTTGTGTAATTCTACTCAGAAATGGAATTCCTATCAGTGTTGGAAAAAAAAAAAATCACCCAACAAACAAAACACCAAAACCCTTTCAAAACAATCCTTTCTAACCAATTTTATTTCCTGCATGATATCAGCACTTCAGATTTTTTTTTTTCACATTCTCCAGTGGAGCAGAACACAGTTGATGGTGTGCTTTGCCCTTTTTGTGTTTATTTGTTTCACAGGCTACACTTAGGAGAACAAACCATCCTGCCTGATTTAAAGTTGAAAGATATGCTACACAGCATTCCTCCATCACACCGTAAGTCAACAGCTGAACCAGATTGCTTTTTTTCCCTCCTGTTCTTCTCTGAAAGCTGTTTTCCCCCCAAAGGGAGATAACCTAAATGATGCAAATAAAGCTATTTGTGTGCAGTGCAAGGAAAGTTCAACCAGTGGGGGGATAGATAAGTAATCAAAGAACTATTTCCATGATGTGATCTTTTATAAAAAGGAACTCAACCATAAAATTTCTGGGAGAGAAAATGATATTGGTTGATGGGACCATTGTTGAAGTTGAGACAATTGACAAAAGTTATTCCCAGAATTTCTGAGCATATCCTTATACTTCAAAAATCATCCAACTATTAAAAAAAGTTGATCTGTAATAACATACAGAAAGTTTCAAGAGCTCATTATTTGGGTCAAATTGGAAAGTGCATTTCAAAGTTTTACCTAGATTTAGTTTTCAGATCAAAAGAGACAGATATATAGCACAACTCTTCAGACACTGAAAATGTGACCAGAACACTTTATCAAGTAGGGAGGTAATATGATACAATGATGGATTTAGTATCAGACGAGCCAAGTTCCCATCCCAGCTTTGTTTTTGTGTGTATGTTATTCACCTTTATGGCCAGGGCAAGTGTCTTTACTTTGCCAAACTTCAGTTTCCTCATTTGTAAAATTAAGAAGTTGGATTAGATAATCTCTGAATTCCCCTCTCTAAATTTAAATCCTGCCTCAGACATATACTAGCTGTGTAATCCTGGGCAAGTCATTTAACCCTGTTTGCCTCAGTTTTCTCATATGTAAAATGAACAAACTACTCCAGCATCTTTGGCAAGAAAACCCCATATGGTGGTGGTGCTGTTCATCCTTTGTTCCCAAAGAGGACCGGTGACAACATCACAGAGTTATGTCTTGACTTGTGCATGAATTGGATTTAAAAGAAGCAGAGTTTCATGAAGCTGTCAACATCATTCCCTCCTCCAGAGTCAATGAGGTCATGAAGAGGTGGACACAACTGAAATGACTGAACAAAGCACAGTTTCCATCTAGAGTTTTTTGATATTGTATTATTGTTAAGTAGAAAATTACAGATAAATAGAATCTGAAAATAACCTGTAGGGGATTCTAAAAATGGGGTCTCTTTAAGCTTATGCTCTTAGAAAGAAATAACTATGATACTTGCTGCCCATGTAAGTGTTTAACTTTATGAGGTTAGCCCTGATCAGGTTGTTTATTCCTGTTTTAGCATTATGTCTATAATTTGTAGGATTCAGGTTTCAGTCCTTGGGAATGACAGAAAAATATTTTTATAGCTATTATCTCAGATTTCATTCAGTTACTTTTTATTAAAAAATAAATTAGGAAACCATACAATGACTTGTAATTACCATATTAAGTGATATATGATTAAGAGCAAGACTGAAAGATGTCCAACTCTCTGTGTATAATGAAATGTCTTTGCAATCAACGGTTAACAATTTTAATAATCGGCCTCAATGTTTTCCTCATACCAGTAATTTGGGTATCATATGCCCTTTTCATTACTGAAGCCTTTGCTCAGCTCACTGAATGCTTGGAGTTTCCTTAGACTTTCTTTTGCTACTGATTCTAATTTACTGAAAGTAAAAGAACTTTCATCAGTAGCTGATCTCTACCAATTCCAAGAAAGGCCTTAGGCTACTTTTCATAACACTTCGGATCAGTTATATTTGCTTCCTTTCCTTTCTCTTTACACAAAGGAGAGGGTGGGTTGCCTCTCCATTTGACTTGGCAAAGGTTGGAGGAATGATATTATAACTGCACTCTGTACACCTGTACACTTTCATGTGACTCATTATGTATCTTTTTCAGTTAGAAGGGAACATTTTTCTTTGCTTGCCCAATTCTCTTCCCTTAGCTCTTTGTCTTTTGGAATCTAGAGCTGGTGTAAAGGTTATTTTAACCATGCACACAGGTCACTAGAAATATGCCTGAATTGGAGATAGTCATTATTATATTTGCATTTTTCTATATTTGAAATCTGGTAGTTGAACAAAATTTGTCAGTAAGTGTTTCTCTGAAGTTGTGATTACTAATTTTTTTTATCCTTGTATCTTCCAGCTTCCAATTTTACGTGGTTATTCATAATGGACATTGGTGCAAATATAATTACAATTAAGGAAAAATACCAAATTCGAGATTGTAAATGAATACTGATTATTTCATATTTATTCTTTTAGATTTACTCCACTCTCATCCCTGTGTCTTTTGGTCTGTTGATTTAGGTGAAGGTATAGAGAAGATAATGAATAAAAGGGGCTTCCTTTCAAATGGATTAATATAAAGAATTGAAGGGGATAAGTAGGCATAGCACGGCCTGGTATACAAAGAGAATACACAGATAGTGGGGTTCAATAGGGCTCCTTTAGCTAGAAGACTTTTTCAATGCTTTTTAAAATTAATTTTGTCAGGTTTTTTGCTTACAAAGCTGTAAAACCAACATAGGCACTTTTAGTGAGTGTGTGCTGAGAGAAGTCAGATGACTTTCTTCCTGTCAAGTAACATGCCCCTTGAGGCAAAGGGGAAAGCTTAAGTATGAAGGTCAGTGAGAGTGAGAAAGAGAGAGACATAGAAATAGAGAGAGAGAGATAGACATACATAGGATAGACACACACAGAAACAGATAGAGACAGAAACACAGAGAGAGACAGAGCTAGTGAGAGATACCCTTATAGACCTCAAAGCAATGGCAGACCTAGATGGGATTCATTGTGAAATGTAATTGCTAAGGCATACATAGACCAGGACATAGGTCTGTGCTGAAGTCTACAGCATCTGCTCAGCCCAGGAAGGGGAGCAGCAAACCCCTAGTGGAGACAGAAATCCAGTGACCCATAGAATCTGAGGCATATAGGAACTTCATGCAGAAGCCAGTGATAGATGGGGATGCTAAATTGGCAACTGAGCAATGGAAAACCAAAAAAGGGCTGATAGGTCAGTGATGAAGAACCTCATCATTGAAGCCCAGGGGAGGGACCAGAATCTTAAAAACAAAAAGAGAGGAAACTGGGATGTGGAAGAGTAAACCCAGGTTTTGTTCTTCACTAGTACTGTGAGTCATAGGGCAGGGTGTAAGAGTGTGTGTGTGTGTGTGTGTGTGTGTGTGTGTGTGTGTGTGTGTGTGTGTGTTGGGGATAGTAGGGAAGGACAGCTGTTTCTCTACCAATCCCAAACCACACATGACTCAGAGGGATGATATTGGAAGTACTTTTAGGAAATGGAGAAGAGTTTCCTTTTGTCTGTGTAAAAATCTTGGGTATGACTCTGTCCTATGTTATTATTGTTTAAGTAACTTCTTTTCCATGTTCTGTACCTATATGAGCCTGAATGCTTGTTGAGAGCGATGGTTGCCCTTTTGGAGAAGCAAAAATAGTCAGATACTGAGGTTTCCAGGGTTTCCCTCACTGAAAACATGAGCTGAAGAAAATTTCAAAATGATTCAGATGCTTAAATCTCCAAAATTTCCCTATGTGGGGAATGAAATAAAACCATTTTGAGAGAGATACTCCCCTAATCCTTCCCTCCTCCAATTATGCCCTGAACATAACATCAGAAAAGATGCTCAGACACCAGAGCAAAGTTAAACATTATTGACTTCATTCAGTGATCAAATAAGACCAATAAGACCGAGTGACACGGATCTCCTTGTTGGCCTTCACACTGTATGATAATTTGGGCCAGTTTCTCGTCACTCACTGGCTGAAGGCCTCTGTTATCATAGATAGCAAAACAAGGTTGTGTGTGTGTGCTTGTCAGCCTTAACTTTTTTTCCTTTGAGGAACTCTTTGAACTGTGTTAGGAACCTACTATAGTTCCTATGTGACATAGTTTGGGAAATGCTGCTGTGTAGTCCATTTACACTGCTTTTTGAGCACCCCATCATTGATGCACATTTTACTTGACTCTAAGCAAATATTATAAATTGAACATTGACTACTGTGGCCCTCACTACTTGAAAAGACGGATTGGATTTTACCCCTCTGTAACGGCAAAGAATTTGAAGATCTTCCCTGCCCCTTAATAAGCTTAAGGGAATTTGAAGACCTTCCCTTCTTTGAAAATATACTTTGCCCCCTAAGAGACTTAATGTAATCACATGGGGCCTGTGGTAGGAGGAGTTTGCTGAAGGGTGGAGCAGAACCCACAGAAAGCTGGGAGTCAGAGCTAGACTAGACAGTTGGGAGGAGAGGAAGTTTCCAAGGGAAACAAATAGACTTGTGAGTAAATATTGGTCTTATGTTGATTTATGGGAAAACTAAAGGATGTTGTGGCTCTCTGTGCTGTTGTGGCTAATTAGCTTTTTTGCTACTATGATGGAATTGGATTGCTGGTTTCAGGATTTGGTTTTCTGGTATCTGAATAAATGTTTTGCTTCTGTCTTCTATATGGAGAGTCTGTTATAGTCTGTGATTGGGCACTATGTAGGTAGGTATATTTATAGTGATTGTTGACACTGTGGATATTGTATTGGCACTGCACCCTCCCCTAGGTTTCTCAAATACATTTAAGTGGGCTTTAGGGTATCTAGGTTCTAGTCCCAACTGATACTGTTAAGAATAGGGGTATCCTCCCTCAGATGAAAAAAATGAAAGCTCAGGATTTGAACTCAGAATCTCTGACTCCAAAGCCAATGTTCTTTCCACTTCATCAAGCTGCCACAACATAACATATATGGTCTTGAAAATGAACTTAATCTTCATGGGTCAAAAAAGAGAAGTTGCCAAGACAAAGGAAAAACCATAGAAGCATTGTAAAGGATACTCATTAGCACTCAAAACTGACTCACTATTGATGAACAGAGAGGATAAATTTGTAAGAAGAGGAGACTGGACTTTAAGCTCAGCTATACTGTGCCAGATTTGGTAGGGTGAGTAAACTATGCTTAGGTTATTAGTTAGGCATGAGAGGAAGTGTGTTAACTCTTAGGTCACTAGTATATGGTAAACCTTAGGAAGTTACCAAAACACTGAATAAGTTACAAAACATGCTGATTTGGGACTATCATTACTCAACTATATATGACTCCTTTGAAATTTATATCTTTGTCAGACAATTTACAATATGAGCACAATAATGTAAAGGGAAATAGCATTGAAAGACATTGTAACTCTGATCAGTACAATGGTGAAGCATGATTCCCTCCTTGAGTCAATGAGGTGGTGGGATATAAAGGTACAGAATTAGACAAAGGTTGTCAGACATGTTTAACTTTAAAACAAAGGAGGGTTCTACTTGAGGGAGTGGAGTGAATAATAGCAGTATTTAAATAGTATCAATTGTGTGTGTGTCCATACACATACATACATAGACACAACTGATGCTTTTTAAACACTCCATAGACATACATACATACACATATATAATATATGTCTATGTCTATGTGCTTTTAGTTAATTCTCCTAACCCACACCCAGAATAGCAAATTGAGTCCTCAGAATTGATCTGCTTATACCCCTCCTTCTCTGGTACAATCACATACCTCTATCCAGTGTATCCTTTCAATCCCATCACTAGTTATATTTCCCCACTATCATCTAGCCAGTGATTACAGCACCAAAATAATTTTGACCAGTTGATCTCAATAACATGTAACCAAGTGACCAATTGATTTCTCCTCAATATCAGTTAACAAAATGTGTTATCAAAATTCCCACTCCTGTTCAAGTCAGGCCAGTTTTTTCTTAAAGGGTATTGAAACTATTAAGATTGACTGGCAAATTGATTATTGGGGGCGGGGGAGGAGGCAAAGAATTTGGAACTCAAAACTTTTTTTTGTTTTTTGGAGAGGGAAGGCAAGGGCAATTGGGGTTGAGTGACTTGTCCAAGGTGACACGGCTAATAAGTGTTAATTGTCAGAGGCTGGATTTGAACTTGGGTCCTTCTGACTCCAGGGCTGGTGCTCCGTTTACTGCAGCACCTAGCCACCTCCCATCTCAAAACTTTTTTTTTCTTTTTGGAGGGCAATTGGAATTAAATGACTTGCCCAAGGTCACACTGCTGGTTTTTGTGTTAAGTGTGTGAGGCTGGATTTGAACTCCGGTGCTCCTGCCTCCAGGGCTGGTGCTCTACCAATGTGCTACCTACCTGTCCCACATCTCAAAACTTTTAAAAAAAGTTTTTAGCTCTTCTTTTGAGCCATCCTAGGTAATCATTTAAAATGGTGAGGTACTCTCTGGATCCAGAAAAGCCCACAAAATCATGCAAGTCAAGGGGTTCAAATCTCCAGATCCACTTCAAGAATACCCGTGAAACAGCCCAAGCTATCAAGGGCATGCATATCCAAAAAGCTACCAAGTATTTGAAAGATGTCACATTGAAGAAACAGTGTGTTCCTTTCCGTCAATATAATGGTGGAGTTGGCAGGTGTGCCCAGGCTAAGTAATGGGGTTGGACACAGGATCGGTAGCCCAAAAAGAGTGCTGAATTCTTGCTGCATGTGCTTAAAAATGCAGAGAGTAATGAAGAACTGAAGGGTTTGGATGTGGATTCTCTTGTCATTGAGCATATCCAGGTTAACAATGCTCCCAAAATGCGACAGCATACTTTCAGGGCTCATGGTTGAATCAACCTATACGTGAGTTCTCTTTGCCATATTGAGATGATACTTACTGAAAAGGAAAAAAATTGTTTCTAAACCAAAAGAGGAGGTTGCTCAAAAAAAAAAAAGATATCTCAGAAGAAACTGAAGAAACAAAAGCTTATGGCACTTGAGTAAATATGACATTAGAGTGAAATAAAAGTGAAATGAAAAAAAAAAGAATGGGGGTATCCCTTGCACCCCAGTTCCATTAAGCCACTAAAAGATTAGTTTTTACAAAGCAATATTCATTTCAAAAGACATCATTATGAATATATAAACTTATACTCCCAACATGTGGGAGGCAGAATTTTACCCCCTATTTATACCATTTCATTCTCTGGGAAGGGGATTAGGTTCATAGTTTAACCCAATCCCTACAGAGCACACAGTCCTAATTCAAAGTCCAAAACCCCACTATGGGCTCAAGTCCCAAGTACCCTGGCTTCTCCATCAGGCTGGCAGGTGGCACCATGTGGGGAAATAAATATCATGCTTAATAGCATGTGCACATATGTTTTTGCACACACACCCAAAACCACACCCTTACCTTGCCACACATTCATCACTACCACCATGTGCCAATGAATATGACGCAAATACATCAGGCTGGATTTTATTCAGTAGGGTAAACTGAGTATTGCTCTTTAAATTTTAAAATGTTTACCTAGAGAATATCTCTGTAACATATTCTTCCCTTACTGTTCACAAAGTGCTATCAATATACTTTCCCCTTTAGTTCCCTTCCCAGTGTTTCAGCACATGGACAATGAAGGATCTGCTTCTGCAAGGTAATAGAAGTGGTGCAACAGTGCTCTTAGAAGGAGTCAAGAAGGGGGATGGTAGATGAGATGTGTATTTTTGCAATCCAGGTCTCATCCCTGTATATTCATTGACATTGCTTGGGCCATGGCTAGGCTTATGCCTACATTTCATAGGAGATTTAGTTGAAGGGGAAGGGAGGGGATGAATTCCTCCTTTTCCTCATTAAGGGACTTTAGTGCCTGTCCCTCCATAGCTTTGCAGCTGCTTGCTATATCTATGATAAGGATACTTGTTAATTCTGTTTACTTGGTTGTTGACAGCATATTTTTTTATAAAAGCAAACTACTGTTAATTTCTTTAGTGTTATGCTTCATTAGAGTGCATCCTATTCAGTTATATGAAGATGAGAATCAGTATATTTAATAAATGGAATATGGTCTGTGTATGTGATGTCTTCTTTTTCTTTATTCCTTTAATTTTTTTTTAATTTTTAGTATCTTATTTCCCCTCAATTACATGTAAAAACAATTTTTAACACTTGTTTTTTAAAACTTGGAGTTTCAAATTTTTTCCCTTCTTCCTTCCCCACCCCCCTCATTGAGAAGGCAAGCAATTCAAAATAGGTTATACATGTGTAATCATGCAAAGCACATTTCCACGTTAGTCATATTGTGAAAGAAAACATAGATAAAAATCTCAAGAAAAATAAAGTTTTTTTTTTAAAGTACACTTCAAACTGTATTCAGACTCCATCAATTCTTTGTCTGGGGATGAATAGCATTTTTCACCATAAGTCCTTCAGAGTCGTCTTGGATCATTGTATTGCTGAGAATAACTAATCAGTTAATAGATTTGAACTCAGGTCCTCCTGATTCTAGGCACAGCACTTTATCCTCTGCAGCACTGAGCTGCCACTCTAAGAATAAGCCAGGTCAGCATGGTTGTTCCTTCAGTACTTTCAACCTTGCCTTTTCAACCATTCCCCAAGTAGATGGTGTTAGGTTCTTACAACATCACTTCTAGCGTACTTGAGACCTCAACCTGTTTTATCTAGGACATGGCTATGTTCTCATTTATGTTCCAGCACTCCACTGCTTATGCCCTAAGGTGTCTTAGATATACTGACAGAGGCCTGGGTGAGCTTAGCTTCAGTCAGCCTGGGAAATTGAGGGTGAGAATAGGAGATAACTTGTCGAGGTCATTGGTAATACTTCCTGGCCATGGTGGCATGCAGAAGATTAGGACAAAGAGAACTGGAATGGAATGTGATTGAGACCTAGGATCCTCAAAAGGTTGTTGTGAATTACCTACTAAATATTATAGAGAGGTTAATCCTTGGGAGACCTAGTGCCTTAAGCAATAAGCTTAAGGCATGATAAGCTAGCAATAAAAAAGGATTCTTTAGAGCCCTAAATCAAGTGTTTCTGACTCATTCATATCATTTAGTCTTGGCATGGTATCAGAGAATTGTGATTAGTCAGTTGCTCAGTCAATAGGTATTTATTATATATACCTACTATGTGGCAGGCACTGTGCTAAGCTCTGGGGATACCAAGAAAAACAAAAATAAACAAAAATCAAAAAACAAAAACAAAGAAACACCAGTTTCTCTTTTGGGGATCTCACAGTATAACCGAAAAGAAAACATGCAAATAACTACAAATAATGCATACAAACATGCAAATAACACAAACAATCTATATGTACATATACATATGCATATGTGTGTGTATATGTACATATACATATGCATATGTGCGTGTATATGTACATATACATATGCATATGTGCGTGTATATGTACATATACACATACCTGTGATAATTTTTTAGAGAAAAGGGATTAAAACTAAGGCAGGCTATGAAAGGCTTCTTGTTGAAGTTGAGATTTTAGCTAGGACTTGAAGGAAGCCAGGGAAGGCAGGGGATGGAGATGAAGAGGGAGAGAATTCCAGGCATGGGGGACAGTCAATGAAAATGTCCAGAGTTGGGAGATGGAACATGAAGGGCAGCAAGGAGGTCTGTGTCACTCAGTCACAGAGTATGTGGAAAGGAGTAAAATATAAGACTAAAACGATGGCAAAGGACCAGTCTATTAAGTTTTATATCCAGTCCTAAGTTTTCTTGACTTACAGTCTTGCATCTCCATGCCCAGTTTAAAAACTGAAAAAAAGTTATATTTGGTTTTAGAAGTTAAATGGAACCACTGAGGTTGATTGAATAAAGGGTAACATGGTCGGACCTGAACTTTAGGAAGATTAATTTGATAGTTGAATGGAGGATGGATTGAAGTGTGGGTGGACTTGAGGTAGGGAGAGCAACCAGCTGACTATTGAATTAGGCCAGGGATGAGATTATGAAGGCTAAAACTAGGGTAGTAGATATATCAGAGGATAGAAGGGAGCATATATAAGAGATGTTGTGAAGGTAGAATCTACAGGCCTTAGCAACAAATTGGATACTGGAAGAGAGAGAGTGAAGAGTTGAAGATGGCATCTAAGTTACATGCCTAGGTGCCTGGGAGGCTGATGATTCCTTCAACAGCAAGGGCAGAAGTTTGGAAGAGAGGAAGGTTTCTGAAGAAAGACAAGTTCAGTTTTGGACACATGGAGTTGAAGAGGTCTACAATTCATCTATTTTGTTGGTGGGTTGTTTTTTTTTTTTTTGCTTTTTGAAGGGGGAAGGCAGGGCAATTGGAGTTAAGTGATTTGCCCAAGGTCACATGGCTAATAAGTATTAAGTGTTTGAGGCCACATTTGAACTCAGGTCCTCCTGACTTCAGGGCCGGTGCTCTATTCACTGAGCCACCTAGCTGCTCCAGGTTTTGATGCCCAATAGTCAGTTGGAAATGCAGGACTGTAGGTCAAGAGAAGTTAGGACTAGCCATAAAGATGTGAGAAGAATCTATATAGACATGAAATTAAATCCATGGTAGCTGATTAAATCCCCAAGTAAAATACGTAGAGGGAGAAAAGGGCCAGTGGGGGTACCCAAGCTTAATAGGTGTTCTCTGGATGGAGCTTTAGTGGAGGAGACTGAGGAGCAGTCAGCTAAGCAAAAGAACCAGGAGACAGCAGTGCTGGGGATTTCTAGGAAAAAGAGAGTGCGTCAAGGAGAAGAAGATGACCGACAGTTCCAAAGATAGCAGAGAGGTCAAGAAGGATAATGGTCGGGAAAAGACCATTAGATTTAGCAATTAAGAGGTGGCTGGTAAGCAGTTTTAGCTGGACAGCAAGGTTAATAAGGAAGCAAGAGGAAAGGCAGTGAAGGAACTTATTGCAGACAGTCTTCTTAAGGAATAGAGCCATAAAAAGTTGGTGAGATTGAGGATGAGAGATGGCCAGGAAGGATAGATCCATGAGAGTTTTTTTCAGAATGGGGATGGAATGGGAATATTTGTAGGCAGTAGGGAAGCAGCTAGTAGACAGGGAGACAATCTTTTGGGTGGGATCACTTGTGCATGAAGTGGGGAATGGCCATCTCCTCATGTGAGACAGGAGTGAAGGAGCAGATAGTTGCAGAAGGCATCTGAGTGAGATGAGGAGGACTCCCAAAGAGGGAGTTCTTGATGAATGGCTTCATTTTTAAAAAATGAATTATAAAACAAGGTTCTCAGCTGAGAGTGTAGATGGGGGAAGGGAAACTATGGGATATTCAAAGAGAGATGGAAAGATTTGGAAAACCACTGTTATGAATTTGTGATTTGTGAATAGTGATTTGATAGGGGGATAGTGATTATTTATAGAATCTCAACATTGAAACTTATATGGTTCATCTGTTCCCTACACAGAGAAGGAAACCAGATCTGGAGACTACTTTCTATATAATGGTGATATATGGATGAGACACTACCTCTCAAAACAATATAATACCCCAACTAAACCAAAGTTATATTGAAAGATCCATTATAAAACCATACTAAAGAAACAAAGGGCAGCTAGGTAACACAGTGGATAGAGCACAAGGCCTGGAGTCAGGAAGACTCATGAATTCAAATCTGGCCTCAGACACTTACTCGCTGTGTGTCCCTGGGCAAGTCATTTAATCCTGGTAGCCTCAGTTTCCTCATCTGTAAAATGAGCTGGAAAAGGAAATGGCAAAGCACTCTAATATCTTTGCCAAGAAAACACCAAATGGGGTCACGAAGAGTCAGATACTGTTAAAAAACAATGAACATAGGGGTGGCTAGGTGGCACAGTGAGTAGAGCGCCGGCCCTGGAGTCAGAAGGACCTGAGTTCGGATCCAGCCTCAGACACTTAACCCACACAAACAAAAACCTAGCCGTGTGACCTTGGGCAAGTTACTTCACCCCAATTGCCCTCCAAAAAGGCAAAAAACAAAAACAAAAACAAAAACAATGAACAACAAAAAGAAACAAGTCCTCTTCAAAACTTTACACGCAGTCTGGGAATTTTACTTGACTGGGCCATAAAAGATCTGAGAGACAGAAGTTGGTTTTTCTCTTCTAAAATTTCTGGGGTTAAAACTGCAGAGACAAGTGTATAACACGCCAAGAAATGAAATGGCAAAGCCAAGTGGACAAATGGAGGAATGAGCTTTCACATTATGTATGGAGGATTCAGTTTGGTCTGATTTCTGAATTGGGGATGACATAAACATTCAGGTTGTTTCTCTGAAGCAATATGGTGTCCCCTAAGTTTTGAAATCTCTTCCTCTCCTTTTCATTTTTTTCTCCTTCTACAAGATCTGGTCCTAATGCTTGCTCCATTCAGGAAGCACACTCTTGGGCAGCCAAATTGCAGTGGTGGTGACAGCCTTTGAGAATCTAAATTGAACAGGAGTTATGCACATGTCCTGGGGACAGAAATGATCTCCTTGAGCATTAGAAAGAGCAAAAACAAAGTGGGCATCTTTCAGCATCTGTACTCTGTTTAAAAGCCTCTAGCAAATGCTCTAATCTGCACAGCCTGTGCACTCAGCATATGGGGTGGAAAGCTGCAGCAAGAAGACAATTTCTTCTGCCTCTCACTAGCCTGTAAGGGTTTCTTATTTGACAGTCATTTGTGGGTGACACAGAGGAGGTTAGTAAAGAGACAGGGAAATTTGGCAGGCTTCATCCATTTGCTTTGTCGGGTTGGTTAAAAAGAAAGACAATGAGTTTAAATTGCAGCCAGATCCTTGTTAAGAATACTAATCCAGCCAAGGAGGGATGATGAGTAGACAGCTGTGAAAGATAACAAAGCATATACAGTATATTATTTCAGCTCCATTTTTAGGCCCTTGCTTTTGAACTTATGGGAATGAAATTTGAACTTATGGGAATTATGAAATCAATTTGATTAATTAAGTGGAGGCTCACTTCTCAGAGTCAGTACCTAGGCCTGTTCTGAAAACATTATTTGAATATTATTTTTACTTTATGGAACCCTTCTTACCGATAGATCGGGGTGTCTCTCTTTACATAATTGTAAGATTGAATACCAACAATAGAAGTCTTCAAGCTAAAGGACATGGAAACCGGAAGATTAAAAAAAGACAGACCCCAAAACTTGTTTTGACAAATGATACATTCCTCGTAGTATCTCTGTGTATATGCGACTTATGATTATGGTGTGGATGGGAAAACCTACAAGGTCACATAAAATTGATAGGATGCTATCTATTCGTGCTAAATGCTACTTGAAAATAACTTCCCTTGCTCCTACAAATCTTGTGCTTTCTTCACTCTTACATTAACTTTTTACTCTTTTCTCTTCACATATGTCCATGAGAGTATGTTCCATACCCATGCTCATTTTTAGTACCATTATCTATCTGACCCCTACCTCTGCCTAGCAAGTTGTAATCATCTTGTAGTTAGAAGCTGCCAGGGTGATTTTTTTCAAGCATAGGTCAGACCAGGTCACTCTATACTTCAGAGCCCATCTGTTGTTGCTTAGGCTAAAATATAAATTTCTCTGTGTAGCTTCCAGAGCCTTTCACAACCTGGTAACAACTTATTCTTTTAGTTCAATTGTATATTACCCTCCCTCTCATATGTTAGTCTCCTTCCCTCTGTGAGCCTGCTAATTGACTTCCTCTCTACTACATACACACACACACACACACACACACACACTCCTTCTCTGTACCTTTACAATGGCAATCTCCCATGTCTGCCAAACTCTCTCTTTACCTCAGAGAATACCTCTCTTCCTTCAAGACAGAACTGTCCTATCACCTGTGCTGATCCACTCTCCCACCCCTGACTGTTAGTGCCCTTCTCTTATAATTACATTGCATTTAACAGTTTGCGTTTATTTGTATTTATTTACTTTATTATAATTATTTATGTTTATTTTGTATTTATTGTTTATATAATATTAATAAATATTATATTATATTTAATATTTAATTACAATTAAACACATATTTACATGTGTTTCTTCTTTCCTCCATTAGAATATAATCTGAACATAAGAAATTATTTAACTTTTTGTATTTGTATCACCAGTTTCTAGAACGTAAGTCCTAGCATATAAGAGATGCTTAATAAATGCTTATTGAAAGTTGTGGTATATGATTGTGATGGAATATTATTGTGCTAGAAAAAATGACAGGTAAGATGATTTCAGAAAAACCTGGAAAGATGTGTACATGAACAAATACAAAGTTAAGTGAGCACAACCAGGAGGACAACGTACACAGAAATAGCAACATTGTTTGAGGAAGAATTGTGAATGACTTAGATGTTCTCAATAATACAAGGGTCCAAGACAATCCCAAAGAACTCATGATGAAGCATGCTTTCCACTTCCAGAGAAAGAACTGATATGATCTGTTACTTGAACTATGAACTGAAGCATGCTGTTTTTTTTTAACTTTCTTTCTTTGATTCTTTTTTTTTTATTTGACTTTTCTTCTAGAAAACGACTAATATGGAAATATTTTACATCATTGCACATGTATAAACTATATTGGATTGGGGAGGTAGGGCTAGAATTTGGAACTCAAAACTTAAAAAAGTTTGAACATTGTTTTAACGTGTAATTGGGGAAAAATAAAATCTTAACGTAAAAATAAATGCGTGTTAATTGAATGAATTCACAAATTCAGTGACATATAACCTATACTGCTCTGTAAAATGTTGCCTGTTGTGGCAGGGGTATTTCTATAAATTTTAACCTGTTATAATTGCTCTGAGAAAACCTATCACTACTCTTACTCCTTTTTGGCCAGAAAGTATTCATCTTTCCACAGTTTCTTTTCAGTGACAGGTCCTGTGTTTTACTACTGTTGTTCTTGTTATAGAATAAAAATCATTCATTTCACTTGTTCGTTGTTGTTCAGATGGAAATAGTCACAAGAGAAGCTGCCATTCTGATATTATTCTATTATATTTAATGTCCTATGGATTATTAAACTAGTCCATTAAAACAGCCTGCTTTTTTGTAATTGAATAAAAGCCTTAGGATGTAAGTAAGCTCATTTTCTGAAGTCTCACCGATAGCATCTTCAGAGCAACTCCATTAGTGGACAGGATGATGGGGATGATAAGTACTTCATTTGTTTACATAAAATTTTGATTTCTTCTAGATCACTGTATTTTGAAAACTTCATTGCTTACAGTTTGTAGGTTATGAATAGTTGGTATGGTGATGTATTAAAATGTTTTTTCTTAAGTTTTAATGGTTTTATATTATGTATGGACAATTTACAGACTACAGGATAGACATTTTTGTCTATTATTGCCATCAACAAAGCCTTCCATTTATACAAACAAATCCATATGACTCAGCCATTTTGATGCTTCTTGGTTAATATTTTTGCCCATGGAGGGTCTTTTGATTCTATGCTGGATCTTAGCCATTTCATACTTTCCTTCCACTTAACCACTTATGATTACATTTGATCAGTCAAATGTTTGTTATTTGTTATCAGTCCTATGATCATTTGGCAGAATGATGTTAACTTTCCCCAAAATATTTCTGTAGATTCCCCACCCCCGAATTTATTTATTTATTTACTTTTAGTTTTCAACATTCATCTCCATAAGATTTTGAGTTCCAAATTTTTTCTGCATCTCTCCCCTACCCCCCACATCAAGATTAAAAGCTTACCCTTTCCCCCAGATTGCCCTCTCTTCTTTTCACCCCATTATGCCCCCTTCCCTCTTACTTCCTTGTAGGGCAATATGGATTTCTATTCCCCATTGCCTGTATATCTTATTTCCCAGTTGCAAGTAAAAATAATTTTCTAATATTTGTTTTTAAACCTTTGAGTTCCAGATTCTCTCCCTTCTTCCCTCCTCATCCACCCTATTGAGAAGATAAGCAATTCAATATAGGTTATATAAATGTAGTTATGCAAAACATTTCCATAGTGGTCATATTGTGAAAGACTAACTGTATTTCCCTCTATTGTATCCCATCCCCCATTTATTCTATTTTCTCCACAACCACCACAAGCTCTGCCATGTCAGTGCGACTGTTCACCTCAGGACTGCCACCCAAGACTGTGACCCAGATCCAAGCAGGGCAAAGTAAGAGAAATCCTGCCTTGGTGCCAGTAAAGAGATTTCTGCAATTTCTGTCTGATCAGCCACTTGATTACCTCACCATCTGTGGTCCTAGAGCTCCAGAAACATCTTTTGCTACTGCTGCCACTGCCACCACCTCCACTGCCCTGGGGTTTGGGGCTGGACCTTGCTCTTCTCTCACCCAGGTCCAACAGAGTTTCCCTACTGACCTTTTACTTTGTCTTTGGTGTTTGTGGGTTAAGAAGTCTGGAAATCACTACAGCTGTCAATGATTCAGTCCCTTGAGGTCTGTTCTGGCCTGATCTGTGCCAGCATGGTCCTATAGGACTGTGCTCCGCTCCCAGTCTGGTGTTATAAACCCTTCCTATTGGCCTGGTAGGCTGTCTTCAGTTAGAGATGTATTTCACTCTGTCATTTTGTGGGTTTTGTAGCTATAAAATTAGTTTAGAGTAATTTTTACAGGTATTGGAGGTGATTGGGGAATGAGCTCAAGCAAGTTCCTGCTTTTACTCTGCCAGCTTGGCTTGCTCCCCATTTCTATAGATTTTTTACTTATTTAATCTCTGGTTTCAGAATATTTATCGTTATTGTTATTTTTTGGTGAGGAATAGCTGCCTTAGGGTGATAGACTCTGTGTTTTGTTAATATTGGTTGTATGGGGTTCTGCTAAGATGTTTTCTAAATCTGTAATGGTCCTTTTTACAGCTGACAAAATATACATAATTTTACTAGTCAGTCAACTAGCATTTATTAAGTGTCTGCTACATGCGTTCTGAAGAGGACCTATGATATCAGAAGGGTGATGTCTTGATTGGCAAGTGAATTGGATTTAAGTGAGGCAGGTCTATGCCAGGTCATCAGCCTCACTCTCTCCTCCAGGGTCATCTGAGTCCAGTGGCAAAACATAGGTCAGGATGACTAAAGATGACCCCAGATGCAGTGGGAGACCTTGGCATTTTTAAACTAAGATCTTTCCTAAGTCTCAGTTTGTCTGAACTACACACATTCAGTAATTTTAGACTAGGTAAGAAATGAGACAAAAGATGGCTTAGTTTGCCAACGCAAAAACAAAAACAAAATGTCCATCTGGGAGGGGAAGACCCTCAGGATTTCTGACCAGAATAGAAACTGTTGCTATTTACACTCACTCTGAGCCATCAAAAACCAAACAGGGAGTAAGTGAGGCTTGGGCTGAGGCCTCTTATTGACCAATCAGTGAGATCTAAAGTGATTTGAGTTCAATACTTGATCGTGTAGCTCCATTTGAATCCCAATGGGCTTTTTCAAAGCCTGGCTTTCTGGCCTGCTATTTCAAGAAATCATAAACGAAACTATATGGGACAAGAGTTAATTGTTGCAGGTTTTAAAAAAATGATAGAATAAATAAGAAAGAAAGATAAAAAATCGAACCCTGAACCCCAAAATATCTTGTGAAGTTTCAGTGATCAAAATTTGTATTCCTTTGGGCAGAGTACCCACATATATGGTTGTGTATAACTCCCTATGTAGACAGAGCGGGAGGAGGACAGAAGTAAGGGAGTACACAGTACTACTTGCTGGAGACACAAAGAAGCATTAAGACTAGTGGTATTTAAGAATTAATCATTTCAAACACACTCTTTCCATTGAACTTTGGTTTTAGGATGCCAATAAGCCTCCCAACACATTCAGTCACAATTTTCTCCTTTAAAGTTTTGCCATCCATGTCTCTTTCCTGGGAGAGATCAAGATATTTATTAGTAGTACTTCAATACAGTGGTTCAATTTGACCTCTGGATTCAAACTCAGACCTTTAGCCTCTATCTTTTTTCATGGCATGTGTTAAGAATTTTAAACTGATCAAATCAAATAGTTTGCCTGCAAGGAAAGATATTTTTAAGCATTGTCTTCATCTTATGGTTTAATATAACCTTTGGATTCCAGCTCAAAGATTATCGTTGATGATGACGACGATGATGATGATGACGACGATGATGATGATGACAATGACAATTACTAAGTCTGACTTGGCAACTGTTGTGATTATCTCACCTCCTGTAGCACTGCCATCCTATACAACCTCACACCAGTTGCCTGCCGTGTTACCAAACTGTGCATTTAACTAAGTCAGTTCTCTTCAATCATATGTGGCTATACATGCACACAAATATAGATACACACAAAATGTCAGTATTACTAGATTACTGGAATTGTTGACTTAATTTATCAGGTATTTGGGAGATGGGTAGTTCAGGCCTGATACCAGAAATAGAGTATCCAAGAATTGTGCATACCTATTTTGAGACTGAAATGGATTTTACTCTGATTTATAATTCTCTCATCTTTGAATGATTATGATATTTTTAATTCTTCAGTATCTGTTCTATTGGAAATTATTTTGCTCATGAATACTTCATATAAATTTCACAGAATATAGAATAAATTGACTTATTACCTTTGAGAAAAGGGGATAAAATCTGGAAAATGGAATCATGGACTCAGGAAGCCTACTGAAGGAAATGGTTCTCTTTCCTTTATTGCCAAGTTTTGGGTTCTTTTAGAAAATAAAGGAAATAGGGTAGTAGATAGATGCAATTTTGTATGTAGAGCACTATCATACTCTTCCCATTTTTGGTAGAATCCCATTTTGCTCCAACTTGAACTCTATTGGGATGTGACTTTTACTGCCTAGTTTGATATCAAGAAAGAATAAAACAACAGATTTTGACCATTATGAAAACTTTTCACGATCTTGGAAATAGAATTCTCTCTTACCACCACCACCTTCCTCCAAATTCTGAGTATAAAATAGACCCCCATTTCTAAGTTTAAAAAAATATTCCTGAAACTTTTTTGTCTGTCTCGGTCAGCTCTTTAGTATGTATGAGGTAATCCATTCTGACAGCTTTCTTCATTTCATAAATAAGCAACCACCCTTTCTTCCCCCTCCTCTATAACTCAAGAAAGATTGTGTCTCTGCCCAAGGACTAACCAAAAGCAGCTTCTGGTCATTTGTATGCATGGAGCTTGCTGACGATGAATCACCGCCTGCTTCTGTTGAGCCAGTGTACAGTAAATATCATACACACCAAGTCTGAATTGAAAAGAGCTTTTTTATGTTAAGCAATACAGGAAAATGGGTTCTGTGTATTGAAGCACAAAAAAATAATAGTTGTTGATTACAGGTACAGAATTATTTCCTTGCTGAATAATGCATTGCATATTTTCTGGGAATTAAATTTAATAAAATGGAAATTGTGCAAATAAATATACACACACCTATATATATATATACACATACATACATACATACATACATACACACACACACACACACACACACATATATATATATTCATATATTGATATATGGAACTATCCAGTGGCATGCTAAATGCTGCAGTGTTTATCTATTCCCTGTGTATTTGTATGTACCTAGCAGCATCCCAGCCTCAAAACTATTTAAAAGTGAATTAGAAATTTCTTTTAAAAAATGACACTGAACATACAAAGCAGGAAAGATGGGTGGAAAAAATAGATTACAAGTGGTGGAAGAAAGCGAGTTTTGCATATGTGCTTAGTTGAAATAGATGAAGAGTCTTAAAAAAAAGCAAGGGGAGGAAGTCTCAGATCTTTACTTTAGCTCAGTCAGAATAGCTTCAGCGGGATGAAATTCAATAGGGACTGTCTTTCACATGTGTAAAATACAAATCTCCTAAGACAATCCTTTGAAAGAATTTAGTTACAAGATAACTGTGGGAAGCTGCCACTAGAATATTAATAAACCAATAAAATAGAAAACTGGAGCCTGCCTATGTAGAGAAGGGAGGATAAAATAATAGGGGAGACAGATACCAAGCCAATGTCAGAACGTCAAAATTAAAGGTGAAGCTTTCCATAAAGCATGGTGGCAGTTGGGTTGTCAATCATTCACATATTCCCTGGACCACACAGAATGACCTTTGCCTTGCATCATCAGAAACATGATGGGGATCTCAAAATGAGACCATTTAAGGTTCTAGTCACATTCCCTCTGCTGCTGTCTGGGGCAACTTGGACCAAGGGTGACAACCTTAGGTGACTGATAATTAACATTTCCTTTTTACTACTAAAGGGATCTCAAATGGCACAGAGCTCCAATTTTTTTTTTCTTTCTCTAGACCCTCCTCTTTCCCCATCACTTTCAGTACACTGCTGTTTCCTAGGCTCTTAACCCCTGGATGATATTTGATGCCTTAACCCTCTAATCTAATGTCAAACTTGGCCACTTTGTCTCTCAGCTCTGACCTTTCCTCTTTCATTCTGGCTCAAGAGCTTTCATCCAGGCTTTGGTTAACTCACATGAGGTTTCCCACTTTCAATCTCACCTAACACAAATTCTTCCTACATGCAGCAGTCAGAAGAGACCATTCTAAGCCTGTGGATTCAATTTCATCTCTCTGAAGACTCAAGCCCTACATCCTGCTAGTGACATTCTATCCCTGAGCAGTTGAAGGAATATGATTCAAAAAGCACAGCACAGCCATGCATCCATGATGGGATGCTGGTTCTGACACTGTGTGGCTCTTCAATAAACCTATTTCCTTACCTTGCTTTACTGAGAAGACTGAGGTGGTCTGTTATGAATTCTCCTTTGCTCCAATCTTGAAGGATGAGGTGGATGATTTCCTTTCCAAGGCTAACATCTTCTGCTTGTCTCCTACAGATTACCTTACCCCAGTCATCATTCTCTTTCAACTTCCATCACTCTCAATCCACTAATTCTTTTCCTATGCCTAGAACATACTAAGGGATTCTCCACACTTAACAAACCTGCCTTTGACCCTTTGATCTCTTCAAGCTATAACCCTAATACTCTACTTTCTTTTACTGCGAAATTCCTAGAAAAAAATAGTGTCTACTTGCTGCCTCTAATCCCTTAACCATCTATTTACTCCTCAGTCCCTTGTAATCTGACTTCCAATTCCACTATCCTGCTCCCTTAAAAGTCACTAACAACCCTTTAATTGACAAACCCGAATTTTGCTTAAAATCAAAATCATTTGATTTTAATCAAATAATAATTTGATAATACTGTGTCTTTTGACACTGCTGCTTGTCCTCCTTTCTCTCATAACCTTCTAGGATATTTTTCTCTTTTGGTTCTCTTCCTACCCATCTGACTACTCCTTTTTAGTTTTCATTATCGATTCATCATCTTTCTCCTAGCCCCCTGAAAACTGGCAACACCAAAGACTCTGTTCTGAGTCTTTCTCTCTCTCTCTACATTCTCCCTTATTGATCTCAACTGCTTCTATGAGCTCACTCCTTACCTTTATGCTATTGAATCCCAAATGAATATTTCTAGCTGACCTTGACTTTTCAACAAACTCCAGTTGCATATCTCCAGTGGTCTACCTGACATCTCCATAGAGATATCCCTTTGGTACCTCAGCCTTAAGAACTCATCATTCCTATTAAATCTAGTTCATTTCCAAACACCAACTTTTCTATTGATGCCACCAATATCCTCCCAGATGTTTAGGTATAAAACCTTGGAATCATATTCGACTTATCCCTCTCCTTCCCTTCTATTCTATCTATTCCCTTCTATTCTATCCAGAAGAAGAAGTCGATTTTTAGGAAAGATAGCAAAGTGGTTTAATTTACATTTCTCCAGCGCATACCCTTCTTTTCATTCACATTGCCACCATTTTAATTCATATCCTTATCACCACTTATCTGTACCACTCTATTAAACTCATTCTTCCTGCCTCTTGGCCATGCCTTATTCAGTGTTGTCTTCCTAAGGAATAGGTCATGAGATCATAGATGTGGAGGTAGAAGGGAACTTAGAACTCATCTTTATTCCAACCCTCTCAATTTACAGATGTGAACACTGAAGCATAGAAAAATTACATAACTTACTCAAAGTCACTGAGTCAGCAATTATTAGAGTCAGGATTGGGCTCCTGGAGTCCTGATTCCAAATCCGGCACACTTTCTCTATATCATGAAGTGATATCGTATCATTTATATCATGACCTCTTCTAAATGACCTTCAGTTTCTCTCTATTGCTTTTAGGATAAAATATAAATAGTTTATTTGGCTTTTATAATTTCTTACAATATTACTCCACGCACTTTTCCAGCCTTATTTCACACCTTTCTCCTTTATGCACTCCAGGCTCCAGATAGACTGGACAGTTAGCTATTTCTTATGCTTAAAATTATATCTTGGATCTCCACATGCCATATCTGGAATGTATTTCTCCTCATCTCAATCTATAATCTTCCTTCATGGTTCAGTTCATGTGCCACCTCCTCCATGAAGCTTTCCTTGATCCCCTTAGCTGAAAGGATTCACCTATGCCAGAGTCTTTCTCTTATTTATGCATATCCTATATCCCAACTATTGCCGGAAGATTGTAAGTACCTTAGGCACAGAAGGCATGCCACTTTTGTCTTTGTTCCTGAGCCCCTAACAGTGTACCTTAAACACAGCAGGCACTTAATAAATGGTAGTTGTTTCTTTTGTTTTTTATTGCAAATAAAGGAGAATTTGTTAACAAGAGAGGGTAGAGAGAGCAGGCAGCAGTGGACAGGGACTTGGGAAAGACAGGACAGAATTGGATGGGATGATAGTGGTAACAGAGAAAAGGATGCTTATCAGGGCAAATATCAGCTTTGAAAGGCAGGAATGGGGTGAATAGGAGGTTGGGATTTGCTAGACAGGGCAGTAGGCTAACACCTGTAAAATAAATCAACTGCAATGTTCTAATCAGAATTTTTGTGGGATAGGCATTCTAGGATTTAGTTTCCCAGGACAAAGCCCTCTTAGATGAAATAAGAGTGGACCCAAGGTTACAGCAACAGGAAGAGTGTTGGATATTGACTGTCTTTTGGGATATTAATAATAGCTTTCAGGAATGTTGACTTAAAGATGATGACCATATTGCAGAAAATTCACAAAAGTAGAAGGTAAAAGGATTTTTATGGAATAGGAGGCACTAATGATTGAAGAGAAGAAAGTATTAAGAGGAGGAGGGCGGAGGTTTTTGCTCTGCCATAAATTAGCTCTCTAAGCTTGGGGAGTTGCCTCTCTTATCTCAGTTTCCTCTACATCTATAAGATGAGGGAGATTGATTAGATAATGACTAAGGTCCTTTTAATCTTACATGTTTTATGATTTATTAGGTTGGTGATTTTAAAAGGAAGAAAGGCAAGGACATGAATTTGTATTAAGATTGCTTTTTCCTCTCTTCTTCCCAAGCCATTCTTCTTCTCTGCCATATGAGAAGGATTCCTGTATCTTCATAACCAGCTAAGATAGCCAAAGGGTAGAAAGGGAAATTTCATTTTGCTCTAATTGATGCCAATGCCATGTAATATTGGCACCAAAGCCATGGCAACCCCAGTGTTTTCCAGCTGCTCCAATCACTTTAAAGGCCCCCATGTGTTGTTGTTTATATAATCCGATAAAAGGGGAAGTGAGATTGAATGGAATGATTCCACAGGCACTTTGTGAAATACAGTATTCACAAAATTCAGACAAATTGAAGAAATGTACCATGGGGATTATAACATTTTTATAGGGCTACATAAAGTTTGTATCATTAACAAAAAAGGTAGAACATGACTTATAAAAATAATACAAAACAAGAAAAATGAATCCTGTAGATCCTACAGTTCAGAGCATTTTAAAGTAATGGATGGAGATGGTTTTGAAGAACATTATTCTATTCTTTCTTATTTCCTCGATTTAGACTGTGTATACATATGATGCCCAAATTGTGTGGGTCTTTATGGAAGTGCCAAATGTTGGAGGACAATGACAGCAAAGGTTGAAGATCCTAAGCTTCTGAAGCAGTCAGATACAACTCATTGTCTTGGGAAGGTGCCCTTGCAAGGGGTAGGCAATTAGGGTCACAGTGGAATAGAGTGCTAAAACTGGAGTCAGGAAGACTTGAGTTCCAGTCCTGGGTCAGACACTTACTAGCTATGTGGCTCTGAGGAAGTTATGCTACCTCTTTCAGATTCAGCTTCCTCATCTATCAAATGGGAATAATATAAGGTTGTTGTGAATATTGAATGAGATAATAAATGTAAAATGCTTTTCAAACCTTGAAGTGCTATAAAAAATTATTATTGATAGTGAGAGAACCAGGTCAGAGACCAATCAGAACCTTGACATTCCTGAGGCTTGGCCAGGCCCAGTGAGGCTGAACAGGGAGGTTTGAGCTGCATAATGCACTTGTCAACTGTCACTCAGTCCTTCAAACTTATCCTTTTCCTTCTAAACCAAATTTTCTTCTTAATTTCCTTTTTTATGTTCAGAATACTATTGCCCTTCCAGATTTGTAAAAGCAAAGTCACCTGAGGCTGATATTTTCCCCTACCACTCATATATGACAATCATTTGCCAAGTCCTGTTCATTCTATCTCTATAAAATTTATTTTCTCCATCACTTTCCTTTCTCCATTCAAAATGCTATCATACTGATGAAGTTCAGTATCTCATCACCACTCTCCTAAATTAATATAATAGCATCCTAACTGGCCTACCAAAAGCATCTTCCTAAAACATGAGTCTGAAGTATGTAACTCCCTAGCTCAAGAATTTCTAGTGGCTTTTTAATGCTTCTAGGATTTAATAATAACCTTTCCTGCATTGAGGCCATTGTTTGAGTTAAGTGTAAATAGCAATTATTTTCTGTTCTGGGCTGAAACTTCAGGGTCTTCCCCTACCAGACTGATACTTTTGTGATGGTAAGCTAGGCCATCTTTCTCAATTCTTCACTGGTCTTTAGTCATTGAATGGGCCTTGCCTGGCAAACAGAGGCATGGGAAAGACCTTAATTTTAAAAGTCATCCATTACATCCTGGGCTATAGCTAGTCATTTTGACTTTGCCCTGTCACTGGACTCTGATTGACTCTGGAGGAAAAAGTGAGGCTAAGGACTTTGCAGTTCTGATTCACTTCAATCTAATTCACCTGAAAGTCAAGACCATCTTCCTGATGCCATTGGTCCTGTTTGGGAACAAAGGAAAAACAAAGGAAAAATACCATCATCACTACCTCTCAGCTTGGCATTAAAAACCATTGACAATCTGTCTCTATTTTACCTATAAATTCCAGCCAAACTGAGCCTCATGCTATTTCCCAAACCAGCATTCCTTGTCTGACCTCTATGTCTTTGTAAAGCTGTTCTCCCCATGACTCTAATGTGACCCTTCCTCACCTCTGCCTCTAAAAATCCTTACCTTCGGGGGAGGCTAGGTGGCGCAGTGAGTAGAGAGTTGGCCCTGGAGTCAGAAGGACCTGAGTTCGGATCCAGCCTCAGACACTTAATGCACATACAAACAAAAACCTAGCCGTGTGACCTTGGGCAAGTTACTTAATCCCAATTGCCCTCAAAAAAAAAAAAAAATCCTTACCTTCCTACAAGACTCAATCCATCTGACATACAGCCTGGAGAAAAATTCAACTAGAATTTCTGGAAGAGAAGAAGCAATAGTTAACAGAGTTAAAATGTTTTATAAATTGACTGAGAGCCCTAGACAAAAGAATTTAGAAAAAGATGACATGTGTGGAAAAAAGATAATTAACAGCTTGGCAAAGAAAATTAATTTAATTTAAAAAAAATAAAAAAATTAATTCTCTTGGAAAGAGAATGAACAGCTTGGCACAAGAGATACAAAACCTTGCCTAAGCAATAAACTCCCTGAAAATTAGAATGGGCCAAACAGAAACCAATGATCCATGAGACAACAAAAAACATTAAAACAAAATTAAGATTAAAAATATAGAAAAATGTAAGTTACTCATAGCAAAAACAACTGACCTAGAAAACAGACTAAGGAGAAAAAAATTAAGAATCACTGGACTATCTGAATGCCATCGACCAAAATAAGAGCCTACCCTCCTACTTCAACTGATCAAAAAGGAAAACTGTCTACTTTTCTTAGAACCAGAAGGAAAAGAGAAAAAATATACCAGTGAACCCCTGAAAGAAATCCTAAAATTAAAATTCCTTCTAACATTATAGCCAAAATCCAGAGTTCCCAAGTCAAAGAAAAAATATTGCAAGCAGCCAAAAAAAACAAAAAAACAAAAAACAAAAAAACAACGTAAATTAAATATGAAGGTAGGACAGTCAGGAGCAACATAATTTAGTAGCTACCCCTGTCAAGACATGGAAAATATTGACTACAATATTCAAGAAGGCAAAAGATATAGGCTTATGACCAAGAATAACTTACCCAGAAAATAATTATGGGGGGAAAATATGCCTTTAACAAAATAAAGGACTTCCAAGTATCCATTATGAAAAAAGCAGAGCTACATGGAGACTTTGACATTCAAACAGTAGTTAAGAGAAACATAAAAAAGGCAAATGTGATGAAGCAATCATAAGGGTAGAAATAGGGATAAGCTGGGGTGGCTAGGTTGTGCAGTGAATAGAGAACCAGCCCTGGAGTCGGGAGGAACTGAGTTAAAATCCAGCCTCAGACACTTAACACAAAAACTAGCCATGTGACCTTAGGCAAGTCACTTAACCCCAACTGCCCTCCAAAAAAGCAAAAAAAAAAAAAAAAAAAAAAAAAGAAGAAGAAGAAATAGGGATAAGCTGCCTAAATATAGGGAGATAACACATATGGCCGCTCTATCTCTATCATCATCAGGTGTTACAGAGGGAGCAGAATAAGATAGAAGGCCCAGGAGTGGTTCTGTTGTGTTTTGATTATCTTAAGAGAAGAATGGAATGAGTGGGGAGTATGGTGGGGGGAAGGGAAAGAAAGGTAGGGGAAATAATCGTATGTAATCAAGGTATGCAAGTAGACATTTATTTTTAAAAAAGGAAATGAAAAGAATAGTTGAAACTTCAATATCAGTCTCATCTGATCTGGTGAAAGGAGAGAAGAATGCACACATATATTTGGGAATAGAAAAACATTTCACTCAGAGAAATAGGAGGGAAAGGGGAGAAGAGAGAAAGGGGAGTAGAAGGATGGTCGATTAAGAGAAATAAAGCAAAATCGACTCTAAGAAGATACAAAAACACTTATAGCTCTTTTTGATGTGGCAAAGGATGAGAGTCTCAGGGAGTCCCCATAAATTGAGGAATGACTGTGCAAATTATCGTATATAAATATGGGGGGATACTATTGTGCCATACGAAATGATGAAGGGGATGGTTTCTGAGAAACCTGGGAAGACATGTATGAATTGAGGCTGAGGGAAGTGGACAGAACTAGAAACATAATTTATACAGAGACAATAATATGGTAAAGACAAATGACTATGAAAATATTAGAGTCTCTGATCAATGTAATGGCCAATCACAATTCCAGAGGACTAATGATGAAACATAATACCCACCTTCTGAGAAATTAAGGCCTCGTATCATAGAAGACATTTTTTGGACACTACCAATCTGCATCATTTTCTTTACTGATAATAAAATAGGAACAATCGTATTTGTATGACTTTTTTTTTTTTGCATGGACAGAAATGTTTAATATGGAGGATGCCGATTTCCCACTGATAATCAATGCACAAATTGAAGATTTAATTAGCATTATCACCTTTGACCAGGCTTATCCTTTCATGGTGACTTGTGCTTGGTAAACTGATTTAATATTCAGTCCTTACTGGCTCTGTGCTTAACTATTCAGACTTCTTTTGCCACCATTCCCTTGTGAGCTTCTCTGCCTGAAAGATTCCCCCAGACCCTTTCTCTGATTGGGAATTTGCATTTTATGCCCAAATTAGCCATGTTCTCTCTTTTACTCCTTTCCCAGCTCTGCTCCTGCCTCTTTGGACTTTTTTTTTCTTTTTACAAATGTTTTATTAACTTTCTGGTTTACATCATTCATTTCCACCAGATTTTGAGTTATAATTTTTCCCCCATTTTTTCTCTACCCACCACCCCAGAATAGCAGTCCCACTAGATATCCCCTCATCCAATCTGCTCTCTCCCATATCTTCTCCTATACCCCCTTCGACTTTGCCATTAGGGCAAGGTGAATCTCTGAGCCCCAATTCCTGGACATCTTATGAAACATTTAATTTTAAAGCTTCAGTTTTCAGATCCATTCCCTTCCTCCCTTGTCAACCACTCCCTCTGAGAAGATAAGCAATTCAGTAAGTGTTGTACATGTATAGCTTTGCAAAACATTACCATAGTAGATATATTGTAAAAGACTGCTTATATTTCCCTCCCATCCATCTCACCTCCCACCTGGTCCATTCCCTACTTTGATCCTGTCCCTTTTTGATAGTGGGTACTTCCAACTTCCCCTCCCCTTAGAATGCCCTCCCCTCCATTATCCCCCCTCTCATCCCCCTTTTCCATACTCTCCTGCAGGGTGAGATATCCCGTTTAGTATGTATGTGATTCTCTCCTTGAGCCAACTTTAATGAGAATATGGTTTTGCCTTTTTGCCTTCCTGTTCTTCCCCTCCCCTGCAACTACTTCCCCTTGCCTCTTCTACATGAGATAGTTTACCCTACCCTGTCTCTCTCCATCTCCTCTTGCCACTTTCCTCTCTCACCTCATAATTTCACCCCTTAAGTATCATCCCTTCCCATCAAATTCAACCTGTGCCCTCTATCCATGTATACCTGTAAACATATGCCCATGTACCCTTCTTCAATTATTTTCATAATGAGAAAGGTTTCATCAGACACAGTTATTGTTTTTTCATGTAGGAATGTAAATAGTCCAACTTTGATAAGTTCCTTTTGATTTCTTTTCCTTGATTGCCTTCTCGAGCATCTCTTGCTTCTTGTGTCTGAATGTCAAATTTTCTATTCAACTCTGGTTTTTTCCTCAAGAATGCTTGAAAGTCCTCTATTCCACTGAATGACCATATTTTCCCCTGAAACAAGATACTCCGTTTTGCTGGGTAGGTGACCCTTGGGTTCAATCCCAGCTCTTTTGCCCTCTGGAATATCATATTCCATGCCCTTCGATCCCTCAGTGTAGAAGCTGCCAGGTACTGTGCTATTCTGATTGTGTTTCCACAATATTTAAATTGTTTCTTCCTGGCTGCTTGTAGTATTTTCTCCTTGATCTGGGAGTTCTGGAACCTGTCTATAATATTCCTGGGAGTTTTCTTTTTGAGATCTTTTTCAGGAGGTGATTGGTGGATTCTTTCAACCTCTATTTCCCCCTCTGGGTCTAAAAAATCAGGGCAATTTTCCTTGCGAATTTCTTTAAGGATGATTTCTAGGTTCTTTCTTTGATCATGGCTGTCAGGTAGTTAAATAATTTTAAAATTATCTCTCCTGGATCTATTTTCTAGGTCAGTGGTTTTTCCCATGAGATATTTCACATTGCCTTCTATTCTTTCATTTGTTTGGATCTGTTTAACAGCATCTTGATTTCTCATAAAGTCACTAGCTTCCATTTGCTCCAGTCTAACTCTGAAGGAATCAATCTCCTCAGTGAGCTTTTGAGATTCTTTTTCCATCTGGCAAATTCAACTTTTTAAGGCATTCTTCTCATTGCCTTTCTGAGCCTCTTTTGCCATTTGAGTTAGTCTATTTTTTAAGGTGTTATTTTCCTCAGTCAGGCTGTTGACTGTCATTTCATACTTTTCTTGCATCTTTTTCATTTCTCTTCCCAAATTTCCCCCCACTTTTCTTATCTGCTTCTTAAGGTCCTCTATGGCCTGTAGCCAGCTTGTATTTTCATTTGGGGCTTTTGGTGCAGGAGTTCTGACCTCACAGTCCTCCTCCATGCTTTGATCCTCTTTGCCCCTAAAATAGGAGTCCAATGTTGAATTTTTCTGTTTATTTTGTTTCTTTTTCCTAGGCATGTTGCCACTTAATTACCTGATTTTGGGGCTTGTTGCCACAGTAGGACTCTGCCACCAGACAGGGGAGCTTCTGCCCAAATGTGGGGTCTTCACAGCTTCTGCAGGTTGGGTGGCCTCTGTAAAGCCTCCACACACTCTGGCAAGCCAGATACCCACCCCAAACCTCCATCCCAGACCACAATCCAGATCCAGGCAGTTTAAAGCAGGAGCGATTAACCCTCAGACTGATTGCTGGATCTCCCTACTGTTCACAGACCAGGAACTAGAGCCACCACTGACTCTGCAAAATAGCTTCTGTGCCATTTCTTCAGCAGCTTTTTGCCCCCAGGGGAGGAAGCCACTCATTCCCCAAATACTGGTCCCAAAGTCCACAGGGCACTAACCTCTCACTTTGTCCTATGCCTATCTGTGCTGATAATTCTGCAATCGCCACAGCTGCTGGTGTTCTGCAGTCCCTCCAGCCGGCTGCTGGCCCAGCCGCCCTAAGGCTAAAACCAAGGCTCACAGGGCCCTGGGCTCAGCTCCCAGAGTGCTGTTCCCAGCGCACTGTGCTGCCTGCTCTCAGAGTGCTGAGCTGGCAGGTCCCTGCAGGGCTGCTGGGCTGTCCTCAGCAGGTGGTTAGCTTCTCTGTGCTGTTCTGTGGGTGCTGGGGCTCCAGAAGTTGTTCAGAGTCCCCTTTTACATGGTTTGGAGGTAATCTCGGGGCAGAGCACCTTGGAAGTGCTGTTTCTACTCCGCAATCTTGGCTCCGCCCCCCTCCATACTTGTACTACTTATCTTGCCAAAGGTTGAGTATTTATGTACTTATTTAAAATTCCTTCCTTCCTTCCTTCCTTCCTTCCTTCCTTCCTTCCTTCCTTCCTTCCTTCCTTCCTCCCTTCTCTCACCCTCCCCTTCCCCTTTCTCTCTCATTATGCTTATCTCTCCTAAGCTAGAAATTCAGTGACCATTTATAGACCCAATCCCACTGTTGATCAGTATGGAAGTCTGGATCTGTTCACTTTCTGAGCTGGGACTATTTGCTCCTCCTTAGGCATCCTAGTAGTCCCCTTCTCCTGGGGATTCTCTATATTCACTATTCACTATATAAGTACCTGATTTAGTGTGGACATCTGATCAGATTATATTCCCTTGGTCTTTTCAGCAGCATGGATTATAGGGGTGGTAGCACACTTAAAGTTCTATGAAGTATGGTATCAGTGTCAGGATCATAAGATCATAGATTTAAAGCTAGATTTAAAGACCCTTAGAGGTCTTACCTATTCATTTTACACATGTTAAAATTAAGACCCAGAAAGATGAAAACTTGCCCAAGGTAACTCAAGAGTTCAGATTTGAATCTCAGGGAAAGGACGGTAAGGGAAGGGAAGGGAAGGGGAAGAGGAAAGAAAGGAAGGGGAAGGAAAGCAAAATGTAAACAAAAAAGGAAGGGGAAGGGCCCTACCAGCTTTAAATTTACATAGCAAAGGAATCAAAGGAGCCTTTCTTAAAATAAGTAGTATCTATATGTATAATAAAGAGCAAACCTTATCTGTAATGGGAATAAGCCTTCCCATAAGATCAGGGGATGAAGCAAGGATGTCCATTATTACCACTATATTTCAATATTGTACTAGAAATACTACCTATAGCAAAAAGATAAGAAATAGAATAAAATAGGCAATGAAAACACAGAACAATCACTTTTTGCAGATAATATTATGGCCTACTTAGAGAACACTAGAGACTCATCCAAAAAACTTGTTGAAACAATAACTTCAGCAATGTTATAAGATAATATAAACCCACATAATAATATAAATCAACACCAACATTTCTATATACTACCAACAAAGCCCAGAAACAAGAGGTAGAAAGAGAAATTCTATTTAAAATAATTGAAGACTATATAAAAAATACTTTGCCAAGACAAACCCAGGGATTATATGAACACAATTACAAAACACTTTTAACAAAAATACCAATCTAAATAATTACAGAAATATTTATTGCTTTTGGGTAAGCTGAGTCAATATAATAAAAATGACAAGTCAACCTACGTTAATTTGCTTAATCAATATCATACCAATCAAATGATCAAAGAATTATTTTATAGAACTAGAAAAGATAATAACAAAATTCATCTGGAAGGACAAAAGGTCAAGAATATCAAGGAAATAAATGAAAAAATGTGAAGGAAGGCAGCCTAAGAAATCCAGATTTCCAACTATATTACAAAGCGGTAATTATGAAAACACTCTGGTATTAGCTAAGAAATAAAGTGGTGGATCTGTGGAATACATTAGGTACACAATACACAGTAGTAAATGACCATAGTAGTTTAGTGTTTGATAAACCCAACGATCCAAATTTTGGGGGAAAAATTCATCATTTGACAAAAATTGCTGGCAAAACTAGACAGCAGTTCAGAAGAAACTAGGTCTAGACCATCATCTCTCACTGTATAACAAGATAAGGTTTAAACGTATAAGTACATTAGACATATAGGGTAATATCATAAGTAAATTATGGGACCAGGGAAAAACCTGTTAGATCTATGGATAAGGGAAAAGTTTATGACCAAATAAGAGATAAAGAGGAACATGGGAAGTAAAATGGAAAATTCTGATTACATGTAACTAAAATACTTTTGCACAACAAAATTAGAAGAAAAACAGGAAATTGGGGGAAAATTGTGGCAAATTTCTGTAATAAATGTCTCATTTTTCAAATATATAGAGTACTGAACAAAATTATAAAAAAATAAGTGGCAATCCCTAAGTGATAAATGGTCAAAGGATATGAACAAGTAATTTTGAGAAAAAAAAAATCAAAGCTATCAACAGTCACATAAAAAATGCTCTAAATTATTACTGATTAGAGAAATGTAAATTAGAACAACTTTGAGGTGCCAACTAAAACCCATCAGATTGACTAATGTGACAGAAAAGGAAAGTGGCAAATACTAGAGGGGATGAGAGGATGTCCTATGGGACTGCTATTCTGGGGTGGTGGGTAGGGGAAAAATGGGGAAAAATTGGCAGAAATGAATGATGTAAACTAGAAGTTAATAAAGCATTTGGAAAAAAATCAGGACATTAATACACTGTTGGTGGAGTTGTGAACTAGTCCAACCATTTTGGAGAACAATTTGGAACTACACCCAAAGGGTTATCAAACTTTGCATACCATTTGATCCAGCAATACCTTTAGTAGGTCCATATTACAAAGAAGTAAACAAAAAGGGAAAAGGACCTATATGTATAAACATACTTAAAGCCACCATTTTTATGGTGGTGAAAAATTTTTAATTGAGGGGATGACCATCATTTGGGAAATAGCTGAACAAATTGTGGTGTATTATTGTGATGGAATACTATTATGCTCTAAGAAATTATGAGCAAGATGGTTTCAGAAAAACCTGAGAAGACTTATGTGAACTGTTGCAAAGTGAAGTGAGCATAACCAAAAAAGTGTACACATTAACAGCCAATATTTTAAGGATAATCAACTGTGAAAGACTTAGCTACTCTGATCAAGAGCATAATTCAAGACAATTATTGAAAGAACCCATGACGAAAAATGTTATCTACCTCTAGAGAAAGAACTGATGAACTCTGACTGCAGATTGTTGCTTCCTTTTTAAAAAAAATTGTTTTTCTTATTTTTGTCCATTTTCTTTCTTTCTTTTTTTTTTTTTGGAGGGCAATTGGGGTTAAGTAACTTGCCCAAGGTCACACGGCTAGGTTTTTTTTTTTTTGTTGTTTGTGTTAAGTGTCTGAGGCCGGATCCGAACTCAGGTCCTTCTGACTCCAGGGCTGACGCTCTACTCACTGCGCCACCTAGCCGCCCCGTGTCCATTTTCTTTTGCAATATGGCTAATATAGAAATGTTTTACATGATGTCACATGTATAATTGATATAAAGTTGCTTGCAAGGAGGCAATGGGGAGTGAAGAAGGAGAAGATCTGGAACTCAAAAAATTTTTAAGGATTAAATTTGTTTGTATTTAATGATATAAATGGAAATTAGATTAATAAAATAAACTGTAGCTCTGAGAAATTTTTTGTTTTGCCTAGGATCATCTAACTAATTCATTGCAAAGCTAAAATTAGAGTCTGAGTCTTCTCATTCTTACTCTGATTCAAGAAATTAGTGGGGTATAATAAAAAGAACACTGGTTTTAGAATCACTGGACCTGAGTTCAAATCTTACTACTGTTTGTTTCTACCTGTTTGACCTGAGACAAGCCTCTTAGCTTTCCTGGGCTTCTTCATCAGTTTCTTCGCCTGTACAACAAGGAGACTGGACTACATTACTTGTGAGATCTCTCCTAATCCTAGATCGAGGAGCCTTCAGAGATGCCAAACTGCTTTTCACTAGGTTGACTTAATAACACATTAAAAGAAAACTCCTAGTCAGTTGTTCCCTTTCTCTGCTGAGGACAAAATAGATGGAGGAAAACAGATAAACATAAAAAAAAACTGCTATAACCTTAAATATAGGCTAGATGCTCATCTGTTTTAGTTGGCCTAGGGATCTTACCCCCTGAGTCTTTGTATTTCAAGATTTAGCATTGAAAATAATATAGGTAATGACTAAAGGGTGACAAATCAGAGTGGGAGGGGGTTAATGGTGGTCTCTATTATCCACTGTTCCCAAGCAGCAACACTCAGAGGAAATAAATGCCAAAGGAAGCATTCACTAAAATGTCTTAATGCATTTGGATTATGTTAGAAGGCCAAATAACTGACTCCACACTGCAGCCTCCCAGGACTGGCCAGCTCACAGCAATATTATGGCAAGCTTGCAAACCCATTGGCTGTTTGCCTCACAGGCATTTAATGTTCTAAAAATTATGCCCTCTGTAACATCAGAGATACTTTAGTAATCTCATCTCCAGTAGGGAAAATGGTTTCCAAATATATTTGAGAAATCATTTTTGCCCTCAAAAAAGGGGGGCTTCTGTAGAAAGAGGGAGAAATTGATTTTGGATGAGGGCATTTTTTACTTGTTTGTTTCAAATCATCAGGCGGCTGAATCTCATGGATGCCCAGCTTACTATAGTTATAAGGTCAAGAGATGGGGGTCTCACACTTAGGAGATTTATGGAGTTTCCTACTTAAACAAATATTTATTGTCAAATCTCTTAATACTACTAGGCTTGTCCTGGGGAGATGGGGGTGAATCATTTTTTAAAAATCCCATAATGCTTTTAAGGAGTATATCACTTTTTCGGAATAGACAGCTGAGATCAAAATGACCTGAAAGCACAAACTCATTTCAGCCTGAATTTGTCTTTTATCATTTTATTGAAATGTGCTAAAAGGTCACTGGCAAAGTCCAACCAAGCCTGGTTTTTCTTAGTGATTCCATTTTAATTGATAATTTGTGGGATGGATTATCAGAGCAAAACAATGCCTACTTTTGGGAGTCAGTTCTACTAAGGATGTAAAATACCTCTCATTTTCTGTCTCTAGGAGCAGCTAGATGGCACAGTGGGATAGAGCACAGGAGTCAGAAAGAACTGAGTTCAAATCCTGCCTCTGACACTTGCTAGCTGTATGACCCTGAGAACATCACTTAACCTCTGTTTCAGTTTTCTCATCTGCAAAATAGGGATAACATAGTAAAGTCATATTATTTATATAATTCATATAATTCATATAATTCAAATAATTCATATGTAATATATTAATAATATATAATAAAATAAAATTATAAATAACACAATAAATGCTATCATGTTACTGCCCAGGGTTGTGGTGAGGTTCAAATGGAATATTTTTAAAGTCCACACATACTGGGTACTTAATGAATGTTTGTTCCCTTTCCCAGTCTCTCATCCCCCAAATTCTGCTTCTCCAAAGAGTGAATACCGTTAGTTATAGGGTTTTGTGGAATTTTATAGAACTAAAAGATGAACTCACAAAGTGTTGAAGACCATATAGTAGAAACATGTAAAATCCAACATAATTTTAAGAGTTCAAAAACAACCTTGATATATGGATTACTTAAATTGTCACATATTAGCTCTCACTTTGTACCTAGTGTTTCTTATTTTCAGAACAATCCATCATTCATTGTTGTCATTCAAACTTGACTCAGAACACTGGACTGTTACCAAGGAGATTTAAGCATTGACTCACATAGCTACATGGATGTCTGCAGAAGGGATGGTCATGGGAGAGGATACATTGTCTGTGTTCCAAGTCTTTTGTTCCTTTCATTTTACTTTCAGGAGTTAAAGAAAATCTAGTCACAGAATATTTAAAAGAATTCAAAAGAATGAAAATGTTTTAAAAAGCTCCATCCAAATTCCGAGTTAGTCTTAGTTGACCCAAGATCATTCCCTTAGCATCATTTAATTTTAGAAACTCAAGTTTCCAAAGTTTTCCTTATGTGGTTTTCAGTACATTTTATAGGATCATATGGAGATTTATTGCTGGAAGGGACTTTAGAGTCAGTAAATAAGCATTTATTAAATGCCTACTATATACTGGGCAGTATGCTAAGCACTGAAGGTCATCCAGTCCAACTCTCTCATTTTAAGATCAGAAAACTGGGTCCCTCAGGGGTTAAATGATTTTCTACATGTCACACAGGTAAAGTCAGGAAGCAAATTGAAGTCTCTTGACACAATTACTGATCTAGACCTGGGAGAGTCTTAAGGGACCTTCTTCTAGTCTAAGACCTTAATTTTACAGAAAAAGAAACTGAGTCCCCAAAAGGTGAAGTGACATTTCTAAATCATTCATTAAACATTCAGTGGTTTCCTATTGCCTACCAGGTAAAATATAACCTTATTTGGGCACTCAACCACCTTTATAATCTAGTTCAATCTATCTTTCTTCAAATAAGAATAGTGTGGGGAAAAAAAAAAGCTAGAAGAATAGATAACCAAAATGGCCTACTAGCTTTTCACCAATTGTATCCTGTCTGTTCCTGCTTTCCTGCATTTGTATAGACTCTTCCACATTCCTAGATTGACTCCATCGGCATTACCTCTCAAATTCTTTTGTTTTTTGAACAGCCTAGCTCAGGCTATGAAATGTGCCCTGATCCCCACCAGTTAGAAGTGATTGATTCTTCCCTGAATCCGTCAGTCCTCCTTTCCCATTCCTTTGCACTTTTCCCTGTCTAATGTGCAACATAATTATTTTCCTGTTTTGTCCCTCTATCAGAATGTGAGCTCCTTGAGGGCAGTGACTGTACTTATAAAAAATCATTGTCCTCAATAATAATAGCTCATATTCATATAGTTTAAGCTTTATAAAGAGCTTTAGAAATACTAACTTGTATGATCTTCACAACAATTCTGGGAGGCAGGTGCTATTATTAGATTAATTTTATAGATGAGGAAACTAAGATAAAGGATAATTGATTTGCCCCAAATCAAACAGTTAATAAATGAGTCAATCAGTCAATAAACTTTCATTTAGTCTCCTCCCACGTGACAGCTCTATGCTAAGCATTGAGGATGCAAAGAGAAGGCCTCCAAGAACTTTCTAAAGATGACATAGGAAAGGAAATAGGAAAGTGGTTGAAAGAGGTATTCAGTGAGACAGTATGATGGAGAAGTCCAGAAATCCATCCCGGTGGGGAATTTAGACATAGCTGACTTGGGTTCCACTTATAAATGGAGGTTCTGGGTAAAGAGTTTTCTGCCCTCGGGGTGGCTAGGTGGCGCATAGAGTAAGAGCACCGGCCTTGGAGTTGGGATGACCCGAGATTGAAACCGGCCTCAGAAAATGAGCACCCACACATAAATAATGACTGGCCATGTAACCTTGAGCAAGTTACTTAATCCCAATTTCTTATTAAAAAGAAAAAAAGAGTTCTCTGCCCTTCATTCAGAGGAAGGGAGGAGCATGGGGCAAAGAGTGACAAGGTCTAAGTTCTAAGGCTGAAGTGATCTTGAAGGATAAAGAGGTTCCAGGGGCATGATGGGAGAAGTCCAAAGGAGTACAGCAATATGGGAAATGAAGAGACTGGGTTTGAACTCAGTTCTTTCTGACTCTAGGTCCAAAACTTTATTCACTTTGCCACCTAGTGCCTCAATACCCAGCTCAGTTCTGGCCTTTTATGTGGTAGGCACCTAAAATTAGACAATAGATCAACAGACAAGTGATTGAAATGGGATTTTTATTTATCTATTTTTTAAATCTGAGAATTATTGATTCTAGAACTGAAAGAAAATTGAGTTTAGCCCAGCATTCTCATTTTGTAGATAAAGATGATTTGACCCCACAATTCATTATTAACAATAATTAATAACAAGTGAACATTAGTTTTCTTGTAACCTATACACAAAAAATTCAAGCTGTAGGGTTTTAAATATATATTTTCTCACAATAAATTTATAGCATATTATTTTATACTCTGGAAACAGATGACATAGAGGAGCAGATTATAGGAATTATTATCCCCAGCATTTATAAACAATGGCTTTAAAGCCTAATAAATGTTCAATGAATGATTATACTGTGTAAATGGTTCTTCAATTATTCAAGATAGCAGTTATTTCATCAGCATGGGCACTCCCTTTAATGACACAGCTGGCAAGTCCTCTGTGACTTAGACTTAGAGATGATCTAGAAAGTTGCCATGGCAGAGGAAAAAAATGTCACCTAACTTGACTTGCTGGTGATGAGTGACCTGTGTTCAAAGCTGATTCAGCTTGATGTTCCTAGAGCTTGTCCTCTGTAGGTCATGACTTTCAGACATCAGTCACCTCCATGGCACAATGCTCTGGAGGAAGACTTTAGTACACATGTACATATGTTTTCTGCCCTTCAATCAGAGGAAGGGAGGAGCCTGGGGCAGAGAGTAATGAAAAGTCTGAGTTCTAGGACTGAGGTGTATGTACATGTGTATACATATCCATGTACATGTGGATATATCTATTTCTTTATTTCTTATCTGCTTATTCATTTCTTTTAAAAGAGCCTTGAATCAGGAGCTCTTCTTGCTCAGTGGCCAATAAAGACATGCATCATCATCTCAAAGGCACAAAAGTACTGAGTCACACAGAATTGACAGGAGGTAGCCAAAGAGTTAAGTCCTCCTCAAAATACCCCAATACTGAGCCAATACATGTGGTTGAAATTAGTAAGACGAGTTTTGTGCATGTTCTATGGCAACTAAAAAATACAAATGAAATTACAATGAGAAGCAAGCCAGATACAAACTCAACCATGTCTGCTGGGCATAAGAGAGAGGACAATATAGTAGGTTGAGTAGGAGTTAGGGCAGAATGGGTTAACGTAGAAGGTTACCAGGTTAGTAAGATGGGATACATTCTCCAATGACCTGGTCCTGTAGGGTCCCTTGGTAGACCAATGTAAACCTCTTAAAGGTTAACAAGGGTTCAAGTAATTTCTTCCTTCTGCCAAGACTGGGCTTTGTTCTCTCATTTTGGTATCAGAAACCTAGACAGAGTAAGAGCTGGTACGAGTAATAGGACTATTAGCAGATAAAATGCGTCAAAGTTCAGATAGATGTGCATGGATTAATGGAGGGCTGAGAAGGAGACACATAGAAGCATGGGTTATTAGAGTTGGAAGGGAATTTAAAGATTCAATTTAGTCATTATTATTTTAAAGGAAATTGAGACATAGAGAAATCAAGTGATGTGCACGAATTATACAGTCGGCAGAAATGAAACTAGAATACAGAAACCTATCACTCAGTGTGTGTGTGTGTGTGTGTGTGTGTGTGTGTGTGTGTGTGTAATAGTCATTCAATAAAAATTTGTTGAATTTATTTGAACTGAACCCAAATCTCCTGATTGCTAGTGGGAAGAAATGGTTTTGTTTTGTTTTTTTGTCATCCAGTTACCCATAGAGATATTCTTGTATTTGGGCTGTATTTTTTTTTTTTTGAAGTCTAAAAAGGATCCATGAATCACACAGAATCACTTTCCTGGGTCTTCTTCCCCTTTGTAAAAGGTTGTGATGACCTAATAAGACATTTTCAATGACCTGAATGGAAATCAAATCCAAGTTTGACAAAAGCTAAACAGAAGAAAAAGAATTTTTTTTTATCATAAAACCAAAGGAAAACAGTCAGCAATTAGCAAGAATTTTGCCAAGGAAGTGACAGATACTTTGCAATTTAGACTGAATAGTATAATTGATTTTAGAAGATAAAAAATTTTAAAAATTCATTTCAAAATGTATGTAAATCCTTCGATTCTGTTATGTGTGTGCTACATAATTAGCAACCAAAGAGGATTATATCCGATATACTTGGTAGATGTAGATCTCTATTTTATCTGTGTTTCAAAACAGTCTGTTCATTAAAGTGCTCCAGGTGGTACTTTTTCAAGGAAGACTCTGGTATCTGGCCATTAAAGTTTTATGTCCATCACTATTTAGGCAGAAGTATTGGGCACTTGGAAATGCACAATTTGGTTCTTTGTGCTTAAAAAAGTAATAGGGATTTAAACTTCATGTTGGGTACTCAGCTCTTCCATCTTATTTCAAAGAATGAGAGTTGTGAATTGAGTTCTCTCCTAGTAATTCTTAGTTCAGATCAGTCTGAAGATGTCTCTAAATGCCTAGGTTAACCCATAAGTGAGGTACCATTTGCATTAAAAGGTTGCTCCAAAGAGCCCACATAAGCTTTCAAATATCTTGGAAAATGAAAGTAATATGTGTAATGTGGGAAAAGGATTGAATTCTCCCCAGAATTCATATTGGCTGGAATAAGTAAGAAAAGGTGGGGGAGGTCATACCCCTTTTCTGTTCTCTTCCTTAAAAGTCCTGTTTCTTCTTATTGCTTTGGCCCTTATTCCAACCCTGTATTTTAGTAAAAGCTCAAATTGAACTGCCAAGTGGAATGCTGCTCAGAAAGGCAATTTGGAGTTCATAGAAAATGCCCCCACATGTCACCTCTGAGCAAAGTGCTTTCTTTCTTTCTTTCTTTTTTGGTGTGTGTGTGTGTGTGTGTGTGTGTGTGTGTGTGTGTGTGTGTGTGTGTGTGTATGTGTGTGTAGGGGTGCGGTGGGGGTGGGGAGCTGGAAGATAGATTTGTAGAGAGACCCAAATCCTGTGGATTATCAATAAGAAGGAAAAAAGGAAACCTTGAGGAAAGCCAGATCTTTTGAAGTATTAAAGCATCAGATGATAAGCATTTATTATTGTGCTGTGTATAATGGCAGTTCTTGAGGGATATGTGACTCTGTCCATGAGGGTATTATTTCCTTCACAGATGTAAACAGCAGCTTGTCTAAGAGGACCAGTAGACACAAGCCTGGCCCAGGGTTACTGCGTTTCCCTCTAACCATTTGTCCCAAAGAAAGGCTGTCAATGCGAAGTTCCTTCTCTCTAGGATTCCGCAAGTGGTTTCTGTGTTTGGTGAGTTCCAGAACTACACAGCCAATGGTGTCAGAGCTAGGATGTGAACCCAGGACTTTCTGACTTCCAGTTTATCACTATATGCTTTTAGGGACTATCCAACAATAACTATATGATGATAACTACCTATATGGGGAATTGGTTGCTCAGCTAGGTGGCTTAATGGATAGAGCTGGGCTTGTAGTCAGGAAGACCTGAGTTCAAATCCAGCTTCAGACACTAGTTGTGTGACCTTGGGCAAGTTACATAACCCTGTTTGCCTCAGTTTCCTTATCTGGCAATTGAACTGGAGAAGGAAATGGCAAACCACTTCAGTATCTTTGCAAGAAAACCCCAAATGGAGTCACAAAGAGTCAGATGCAACCAAAATGACTGAACAATAATGAGTGTGTGTATATGCATACATGATATATTAGAAATATGCATACACATATGCATTGGCACATACACATATGTGTTTATATATACATATATGTACATGCATATTTATTTAAATATTATTGTGCCTTTTTGTCTTATACAATAGACTTTTCCATTTAACCATCTCCCCACTCCCTGCCCCCCCGCCCCATCCTTCAACCTTGTAACAAAGAAAGACATCTAAATGAAGCCAGATGACCCAATGACTGTCTGACATGGTATATCACATTTCACATCCTTAGCATTTGTCTATCTTGTGTTCCTTATCAGTTATCTCAGACTAAGACTGATCATTACTAATCATCAAATTTTCAACACTTTTATGCGTTATCATTTATCTTTTGTATATATCATTCTCTTGGTTCTTTCTCCACTCTGCCTTATTTCACACAAGTCTTTTCATAATTCTCTGAATTCTCATATTTTCTCATTCTTGTTCTATTCAATTGAATGTGTATATTCCAAATTTGTTTAGCCAATTTCCAATCCAGGGACATATTTATTATTTTGCTTTTTTGCTATCATATAAAGTATTTCTCTGAATATTTTATTATATTTAGGACCTTTCTGTCATTGGCCTCATTGGGGCATATGTCTAGTAAGTGGAATTATTGGGTTAAAGGGTATAAACAACCTAGTGATTTGGTTCCCTGAACATTTCAAATTCACTATTGTGACTGTCTTTTCCATAGTTCCTCCATTATTGGCTTACAATAGTTTGTCATTTTTGCTAGTGCGCTGGGTGTGAGATGAGACTTGCACTGTCCCTTATCACTACTAATTTAGAACAATGTTTTTTTTTTCTGTGTTTTAACCATTATATTTCTTCTTCCAAAAGCTATTCATATCTTTTGGCTACTTATTCTTGGGGAATATCATCTGTTCTTTTCTCTCTCTCTCTCTCTGAATACACACTCACATATGTATATGTACATATACACAATATACATATATGTATACACATGTGTCCCTGCATATCTCTGCACATATTATGTATAAATTTTTATCAGTTATTTAATGATTTTTTCCATTCAACATTTTTTCATAGTCTTGCCATTTTTTATGATATGATGTTTTATTTAGGTCAAATACACATTTATAACTTATGATATCTGATATAAGGTACTATTCTAAAACTAGTTTCTGCCAAATTGTATTAGGTTACATAGAAGACTTTTCCCTATAATTTGATTTATTGACTTTATCAAATACTGGTCTACTTCTGGATCTTTCTCATCTATTCTTGTCTTCTGAAATATTCTGTTTTTTTTAAAAACAGTACCAAAATACAGAATCTCCAAATTTGAGAGGAGGAAGGGACTGATCTCATTAGTCATTTAGTTCAATTCATACTGCAGGAATAGATTTAGAAAATACAATAACTTAGAAATAATTGTTTAGGCTCTGCTTGACTACATCTGAATGGGGGAACCCACCACCCCATTGCAGTTTGGATGCCTTTTATTGTTGGGAAGTTTTTTCCTTACCTCAAGCTTAAATTTCCTCTTTGCAACCTGGATGACTCATTACTCCTGGTTCTACCTTCTGGGGTCAAACAAAATGTGCCTAATCCATCAACCATATGAGATCCTCTCAAATAATTAAAGAAACGGGGCGGCTAGGTGGCGCAGTGAATAGAGCGTCGGCCCTGGAATCAGAAGGACCTGAGTTCGGAGCCGGCCTCCGACACTTAATCCGCACAAACAAAAAAACCTAGCCGTGTAACCTTGGGCAAGTTACTTAACCCCAATTGCCCTAAAGGGGCGGCTAGGTGGCGCAGTGAGTAAGAGTGCCGGCCTCGGAGTTTGGATGACCCGAGATCAGATCTGGCCTCAGAAAATAAGCACCCACGCATAAATCAAATGACTAGCCGTGTAACCTTGAGCAAGTTACTTAACCCCAATTGCTTTAAAAAAAAAAAAATAATTAAAGAAAGCTATCACTTTCCTTCCCCAACCCCAGTCTTCTCTTCTCCAGGCTAAACATGCCTGGTTCTTTTAACTGATTCTCAAATATCATGGACTCAAGGTATTTCATCTTCCAGATTGCCCTTCTCTGAATGTCCTCCATCTTATCGATTTCTTTTTCAAATTATGTTGCCAGAACTGAACATAACACTGCAGATCAAGTCTGATGAGTGCAGAGTGCATATGATTATGAAATTCCTATTCCTAGAAACCACCTTCTTTATAATATAGTCCAAGATGGTGTTATCTTTAGATGGCTGCTACATCACACTCTGGCTTCATGTGCTGCTTACTATCCAGCAGTCCTTTACAGGAAAAACAACAACATGCCTGTCCTATCTTATAATTAGGAAGTTAATTTTTCATAACCAAGTGACAGACTTGGCATTTATCCCTACTGAATTTCATTTTATCAGATCCAGCCCAGTTTTCTAGCTTGTTAAGGTATTTTTTGATTCTGACTCAGTCATTCATCCTGTCAGCTATCCTTAACAGCTTTGTGTCTACTAATCTGAGGAGCATATCATCGATGCCTTTATCAAAGTCATTAATGTAAATATAAACGGGGTCAAGCACAGTTTGTTGGGGGTACTCTCAGGGAAACCTCCTGCCACCTTGACTTTGAACCATTAGCAACTACTCGTTGAGTCATCCACCAGATCTGAATCCATTTTAGTATTTTATTTATTATTTCATCGGTTTCCCTCCTTCGCCATAAAAACCTTTCTTAAAATCTAAGTAAGCTATATCTATAATATTCCCTTCATTTCTTACTTTAGTAATCTTTTCTAAAAAACAAACACAGAACAAAACACTGAAGAAGGTAGTCAAACATGATCTGTTTTTGATGAAGCCATGTTGGCTCTTTGTAATTATGACTCCCCTTTTGAAGTATTCATTAACGATCTGTTTAATTTATCCTTTCTAGGACTTCCCCAAGAATTTGAAGTCAGCCTCACCAGTCAATAGTTTTTAGACTTTTGTCACTTTCCTTTTTTTTTTTAAAATCAGGATGACATTTGCCCTTCTCCAATCTTGTGTTTATCTCTTTTGTTTTTGTTGATCTTTCAAATATCACTGACTCAGCAAAGATATCTTTCAGTTTTATCAGGATGAGGATGTAGTTCTCCTAGGCCAGGTAATATGAATTCATCAAGTATAGAAAGATGGAATATTACTGCCTACTTATTTTGGGTATCACTTCCCTGTGAGTAGTTTGTTCTGTCTTTTCTGGTGCTGATGTTATTATTTGCAGAGTAAAAAATGAAAATTGAGCAACTCTGCCTTTTCTCTCTTGTCAGTTATTCTTAGCCTACTTAACCTGTCTGTCAAAAGATCCTATACATGCTTCAACCCTCTTGTTTCTCCCAATAATAGTAACATTGGAAGAAGTGTTCCTGTGGCCTTTAGCTTCCTTTCCTAACCTGAACTTGTTCTGAGAATTTTAGAGACTATTTTTGTAGGACAGTGGCACATATTCATATCCATTTTCTGTCGCTGGGCATTGCTTCCATCTTCTGTATATTTCTTCTGAAAATCTAAAGATCAGTCAGTTTCTTGTGAATCAACACCAATCTCCTCAGACATTTCCCCTCTTTACTGGAATTGTTTCACTTTGGGTCTTCAGAGTTTTATTCTTGAGTATCTCTCTTCTTTATTAACTACTTCCTACTCTGTTGGGTTCTACCTATCTTTCATCTGAAACCCTTTAAATCTGCTTTCCTAAAATCTGGGGTTCATATACAATTATGTTTATATTTCCTCACTCTTTTTTTAATCTTAAATGGAATGGTTACTTCCCACCCAATGTTCCCATCATTTCCACCCAGCAACCAATTACTCCATTAGTGAGAATCACATTCAGAATAGAATTTCTCCTCAAAAGGTAAAATTATCACTAAGACAGGTTAAGAAATTATTGGCTGATTTGCTTTTGGTGAGGAGAAAGAAAGAGAGAGAGAGAGAGAGAGAGAGAGAGAGAGAGAGAGAGAGAGAGAGAGAGAGAGAGAGCGCTCTAGAAGATGTTTGAATAATTGCAGTCCTTGATTACTATCACATCATACCTCTATGCAAGAGTGTGTTAGAGCTAGCTGAAACTTCTGGTGATAGCCACTCATTAAATTTTCATTGTGAGCATTTACACATTGGACATCAGAAATGTTATAGATTATGACTTGATTTATTATTTTATTGATCATTTAGATTTAAGAAAGTGATAGGAAAAAGGAATAATGTAGATTAAATTTAAAACTGTCTTGTGTGTGTGTGTATACACAAACACACGCACATATTTGTAATATATATGAGACACACATATACACACTTGTGATTTTTTCCTATATTCATCTATTTTTTCTTCTTAACCAGATGGTATACAGTATATTCCAACGGATATTCCAATGAAAATAATCACTCCTGTTTCTCCTTTCTTCACCAAAATATTCTCCATTATGCTTACCCCTTTTGATTTCTGGATTTCCTCATATGAATACACACACACACACACACACACACACACACACACATCAGCACCCTTGAGCAGGGAATCACCTACTATACTTTTCTTTCCTTCTTTCTCTGCTCCTTACGAGATGGATGATCTCTCACTTGCTAGCTTCTGTCACTCTATTGTATCATTTTTAGGAGGAGAAGCAGCTTCTTTCTCTTCAGAAATCCAGATGTTTCTTCTCTAGGAAGAGCCTCAAATCTATTTTTTTTAAACAAATGCTTTATTAACTTCTATTTTACATCATTCATTTCCGCCAGATTTTGAGTTACAATTATTTTTCCCCCCTGTTTTTCCCCTACCCATCATCCCAGAATAGCAGTCCCACAAGATATTGCTCCCTCCAATCTGCTCTCTCCCATATCTTCTCCCATACCCTCTTCGACTTTTCCATTAGAGGAAGGTGAATCTTTGTGTCCCAATGCCTGCACATTTTATCTCCCAATTACAAGCAAAAGAGTATCAATAATAGTATTTATATATATTTGAAACATTTAATCTTAAGACCACGAATATCAGATCCATTTCCTTCCTCTCTTGTCACCCATTCCGTCTGGGAAGATAAGTAATTCAGTATATGTTGTACATGTCTAGCTATGCAAAACATTACCATAGTAGATATATTGTACAAGGCTGCTTATAATTCCCTCCCACTCATCCCACCCCCCACCTGGTCCATTCCCTACATGATCCTGTCTCTCTTCTATAGTGGGTACTTCTAACCTCCCCTCCCCCCAAGGATGCCCTCCCATCCATCATCCCTCCTCTCACCCCTCTTCCCCCTATTCTGTTGAAGGTTGAGATATCCCATTTAGTATGTATGTCATTCTCTCCCAGAACCAAATTCAATGAGAATGTGGTTTTGCCTTTTTGCCTTCCTATTCTTCCCCTCCCTTGCAACCACTTCCCCTTGCTTCTTCTACATGAGATCGTTCACCCTACCTTGTCTCTCCCCATCTCCTCTTGCCACTTTCCTCTCTCCCCTCATAATTTCACCACTTAAGTATCCTCCCTTCCCAAAAAATTCAACCTATACCCTCTATCCATGTATAACTGTAAACATATATACAGACATTCACATATGTATTCATATGACCATGCACCCTTCTTCCATTATTTTCATACTGAGAAAGATTTCATCAGTCACAATTATTGTTTTTCCATATAGGAATGTAAATTGTTCAACTTTGATAAGTTCCTTTTGATTTCTTTTCCCTGATTACCTTCTCAGGCATCTCTTGCTTCTTGTGTCTGGATGTCAAATTTTCTATTCAATTCTGGTTTTTTCCTCAAAAATGCTTGAAAGTCCTCTATTCCACTGAATGACCATATTTTCCCCTGAAACAAAATACTCCGTTTTGCTGGGTAGGTGATCCTTGGGTTCAGTCCCAGCTCTTTTGTGCTCTGGAATATCATATTCCATGCCCTTCAATCCCTCAGTGTAGAAGCTGCCAGGTCCTGGGCTATTCTGATTGTGTTTCCACAGTATTGAAATTGTTTCTTCCTGGCTGCTTGTAGTATTTTCTCCTTGATCTGGGGATTCTGGAGCCTGGCTATAATATTCCTGGGAGTTTTCTTTTTGGGATCTTTTTCAGGAGGTGATCTGTGGATTCGTTCAACCTCTATTTTGCCCTCTGGATCTAAAACATCAGGGCAATTTTCCTTGAGAATTTCTTGAAGGGTGATTTCTAGGTTCTTTCTTTGATCATGGCTTTCAGGTAGTCCAATGATTTTTAAATTGTCTCTCATGGATCTATTTTCCAGGTCAGTGGTTTTTCCCACGAGATATTTCACATTGCCTTCTATTCTTTCATTTGTTTGGATCTGCTTAACAGCATCTTGATTTCTCATAAAGGCATTACCTTCCATTTGCTCCAGTCTAACTCTGAAGGAATGAATCTCCTCAGTGAACTTTTGAGATTCTTTTTCCATCTGGCAAATTTGACTTTTTAAGGCATTCTTCTCCTCATTGCCCTTTTGGGCTTCCTTTGCCATTTGAGCTAGTCTATTTTTTAAGGTGTTGTTTTCCTCAGTCAGGCTGTTGACCCTCATTTCATACTTTTCCTGCATCCTTCTCATTTCTCTTCCCAATTTTTCCCCCACTTCTCTTATTTCATTTTTAAAGTCCTTCTTAAGGTCTTCTATGGCCTGCAACCCGCTCATGTTTTCCCCTGGGGCTTTTGGAGCAGGACTTCTGACCTCACAGTCCTCTTCTTGTTCTATGCTTCGATTCTCTTTGCCCCCAAAATAGGAGTCTAAGGTTGCATTTTTTCTGTTTAATTTGTCTCCTTTGCCTTGGCATGTTGCCACTTAATTACTTGACTTTTCGGCGTGTTGCCACAGTATGGCCTGGCACCAGAAGGGAACTTTCGTCCCGAACATGTGTGTGTGGGGGGCAACTTCCATTTCTGGCAAGCTGGAAACCCACCCACAACCTCCACCCCAGCTCACAATCCAGATCCAGGGAGGTTAAAGCAAGAGTGATTACCCCCCAATACTGATCACTGGATCTCCCTACATTTCGCAGGCCAGGAGCTGGAGCTGCCTCTGAAAACTACAAAATGGCATGTCTCCTCAGCGGCTTCTCGCCCCCAGGGAAGGAAGCCAACACTTTCCCCAAATACTGGTCCCAAAGTCCATAGGGCACTAACCTCTCACTTTGTCCTAGCCATGTCTACGTTGATAATTCTGGAATCACCACAGCTACTGGTGTTCTGGGGTCCCTCCAGCCGGCTACTGGCCCTGCTGCCCTGGGGCTAAAACCGCGACTCAGGCGCTCGGCTGTGCTCGGCTCCCTGCACTCTGTGCACTGTGCTGCCAGCTCCCAGACCTCGCTGGTCCTTCCTGCAGGTCTGCTGGGCTGTCCTCAGTGGGAGGTTAGCTTCTCTGTGGCATTCTGTGGGTGCTAGGGCTCCAGAAGTTGTTCAGAGTCCCCTTTTACATAGTTTGGAGGTGATCTTGAGTTTGGAGAGTGGCTTGGACACGCTGTTTCTACTCTGCCATTTTGGCTCTGCCTCCTCAAATCTATTTTTAAGCTCTAATGATAAAGCTGTCCTTTTCTCTCTCTCCTCTGAGTAACACTTTTCTATCCTCCATCATTCTTACAAAGATAAAATCTCCCCGCCTTTGCCCTAGTTCTTTTTTCCTCCACTGAAGTCCTATACATGCTTTCTTGAGGAAACCTAACAATCTGAGTGTGGAGAGGTGTTCTTTGATTGCTTTCACCTTCAGGTATATGGATATTATACACTCAATGCAAGTCACTGCACATTTCTCCCACTAAACTTAAGTTAATATTTTCAGCTTTGTTTCTTGAAATTATTTGTGGGCATTTACATCTCAACTCTAACACCCGAATGAAACTTTGACAGCTAATCATCACTTCTTAATAACTTGATACCTTCATTAGAATTGTTTACCTTTGTTATAATTTCCCAGTCACATCTGTGTTCTTTTCAGCCTTTCACCAATCTCCTGTTTCCCCAATGTTTTCTTCTCACAAATCCATTCAATCAATTTGCTTAACCTAATTGTTTCAGTTAATTTTTCTCCCACTTAATGTTTTCTTTTTTTTTTTTTTGGTTTGCCAACTATTTTTTTCTTCTCAAGTCTTCTTTTTCAGATTCTATTCCCTAATTCTCCTCAATCATTTTATATCCTCCTTAATTGTCCTTGGGTCAACTTTTCTTAAAATTCAGAAGGATAATCTTAATTAGTATTTGGGCCTAGAGATTATCTTTCAAGTTTCCTCAGTTTCTCTCAAATTTGCTGGATTTCTCCTTCCCTCCTTCACCTTTGACCCACTAATTCAAATCCCTCCAAGCTATCTATCCTTTTTATTCAACTTACATCCTTCTCTCTTTTCCCACTCCTTCTACAACTTTTCCCAATGAAAGACAGAAGTAATTTTGTGGGTTATGTTTATTTGAGATCCTGTTAATGTATGACCCTTTCATGCCTGATTTTTTATAAGGTTTTACTTTGATATTTGATACATTTTGTCTCTTTAAATGAATTTTATCATAGGACTGGGGATTAGAACTCTGAATTCATTGATATGAGGAACAACTTCTACCAATGCAGGGCATCTTTGTGCAATTTTTAGTCTTATAACGTTTCTTAGAGCACTTAGGAGTGACGTGCAGGGTTTCATAATATAAAACAGATCTAGGACTTGAATCCAAGTCTACCTACCTTGGAGGTCAATTTTCTGTCTACTATACCATGCTGCCTTTCTTGTTATGATAGATCATTTATTCTCTAGAGTTTTCTAAGGTAGTTGTCATATCTACAAAGAGGGGCTTTGTAAGGGCAAAGTGGGATTTGTTATTGTTGTTTATCTGCACGTTATTTAGTTTCACAGCTTTAGTGTCATATACCTCTGCACTGAGCCTGTGCTGAGCCAATCAGACAAGTACAAGTGGACTCTAACCAATTAGATATGTGCATGTGGGCTCTAGCCAATCAGATGCTGAGCAGAACTGTATATAAAGAGAGATGTCGTTGAAAAAGCAGACATTGAGGCAGCCAGCTTTGAGAGAGTGACACAGTGCTCAGAGAGAGAAGGGGCTTGAGTGGGTGTAAAGAGGAGACCTCTGAGAACAGAGAGAAGACCTCTGAGAGTGGAGAGGAGACCTCTGACGGCAGAGGCTTGCTAAAGGAGTCTCTGAACTTTGAAAGCAAATAGAGCTGCCCATTGGAAGGAGGCTTAGCTTAAGCCCCTTTTGAGAGCTTTTAAAGCCAACTGAACTGTTAATACAGAACCCAGAGGTTGAAAACTTTGGAGGTGAATTGAGATGATGGTGCTAGTGGTGTGTATCAGTATTGTTATTGCACTGTTAGGTTTTGTTTTCCCAGAGGCAGAAACTCTAGGCAAGAGCCCCTGGAGCCTGCTGTTGAGCAGGAGTAGGGAGAGTTTGGAGTAGAGCAGTCCCTATGAGCTGAGACGTGGAACAGGAGCAGAGAGCTGTCTACATCTGAATCCAGATGAGAGTTGGGAGCAGTCAGTCCACACAGAAAGAGCCATGGGACTTGGAAGTCAACATCGAGTTAAGATGAAAGGGGATTTTACTTGGACACTCGGTATTGATTAAGGAGATTGTTCTAATGGTGACCTATGGGATGGATGGTATGGTATTTTCTGCTACCCCTTAAGGATGCATCGTGCTAGAGAAGACCCTAGCCTGAGACCCCCTGACTTTGGGGATGCAATGATATATGCTGTGCAGGATGCCTTGTGCTAGAGAAGACCCTAGCCTGGGACCCCCTGATTGTGTAAACAAGTATTTTGGGAAATGCTACTGAATGCAATGATATATGCTATGGGCCATATGACATACTGAGTGCTATGATATATCCATATCTATAGAGATATATATCTTTATCTGTATGTAGATATAGATATATAGATTGCTTAAGGGTGTTGTTATGAATTTTATGCTTTACTTTACTGAACAATGGATAGTTCTGGATAAATGGAGAGTTCACTATATCATGTGATTAGACCCTTAAAATTATTCACAGCAGCAGTCCTCATGTGTGCTACCATATTGGCATTGCAAGACTTTTCCCCCTAAGCACCATTAACTTCTTGCCTTCTTGCAATTGCTAACATTTCAAGAATTATATCAAATAATGAGGAAAGGAGCCACCCTTGTTTTATGCTTGTACTCAGTATCCAGTGTTTCACCAATGCAGATAATATATTTTTCACTGTATTAAAGAAGGTTATTTCTATTCATATGCTTTTTAGGGTTTTTAATGTAAGTATGAAATTCCATCAAAGCCCTTTTCTATATATTTCTATATTCTATTTTGTTGTGTATTTTGTAGTTTATTTGGTTTTATTTTCCTAATTTTAAAGTTTTTATGTATTATAATACATAATAATAATGCATATAATAATGCATATGTATATGCATTAATAATATTTTGGATATATTGTGATAACCTCACTTCAATTATTTTTCTTGATTTTTTGCATTAATTTCATTATTGAGAATATTTTCTAATTTATTTTCAATGTTTTATCCTTTCTGGCTTAAGTAGTAGAATCACATTTGTCTCATATAAGGAATTTGTTAGAGTATCACACTTTTTAATTATTGGGACTACTTTTTTTTTTAAATTCAGGAATTAATTGCTCTGTATATATTTGATATATTACATTGGTAAATCCATTTGAGCCAAGGTTCCCCTCCTTACCCCATTTGATATCACATATATGATTTGCTTTTTTCATTTATCTTCCTGATATTTGGGTTGATTAAAATCTTGATTTCTTTTTCTTAGTTACCTCAGGTATTTTGTATTTTGGTATATATCATTTTGTTATTTTAAATTCTCAGTTTCCTAGGCATATGATTGTCCATAGTATTTCTTATAATCTTCTTATTTTCTGTTCACTGGGAATTCTTATTGCTGACGTTTTTATTTTTATAATTTTATTTTCCTTTCTCTTTTAAAAAATAGATTCATAAACTGACTTTGTTTTTAAAAAATAGCCCTTGATTCTGCATATAACTTCTATAAGACTTTTTCCAACTTGCTCTATTTTTCTTGTGACTTCTAAGCTTTTTCTATTTTATTTCAGGGACACTATTAGTGTACTGATTTTCTTAACAAAAATACATGATCAGTTCATTTATCCTTTCTTTTTATATTTGTAAATATATATCTTCAGAGTTGTAATTGTTCCTCTGAGGATTGCTTTAATTGCACAGCAAATTTTTTATGTTGTCCCATTAGTGTCTTTTTCTTTATGCAATTAATTACTGCTACCTATAAAGGATGGGTTAAGTATTTCTGCCATGAATTTTGCGGCCTAGCACAAGTGATAAGTGTAAAGGTACCATTGATTTGTAAAGGTACTTTGAGAAATATGTATATTTGTTAATGTTCCCATTTAGAAGATGTAAGAAGTCTAAAATTTTAATCTTTCTAGATATTTGTTCATGTCTGTGCTTTCTTTTTTATTTTCAGCTTTCCATTAGATTTATTTAGCACTAAAATATAAATATTAAAATATCTTAAAATGACTATGTTGCTATTGAACTCTTGTTTTGACTTGATTAGCTTTTCTTTTATGAATTTAGATACTTTCCTTGTGCTTAATGTACTTAAGGCCTTGTGCTAGGCACTTTATGGGATGCAAAGATGAAAAGTAGCATTGTTACTGCCCTCTGCCTTGCTACCTTGGTGAGGGGAGTAGGATAGGAACGTATCAATGAACTGGCTGAAAAGAGGAGATAGAAGAAGGGACGGAATACTTTAGATAAAATTCAGTCCAAGTGAAGTAGACATCAGGTCCTAAGGCTCTGACCGGGAAAAGATACAGGATGCATTAGCTTCTGGGAGTAGGTCTTTAGTAACTACATTACTTCAATACTTAGCTTGTTCTCCTGAGTGGAAGGTAAGGGATTGTAGACTGATCCTTTGGTTTCTCCCTCTCTTGGTTTTCTAGCACTCTAAAATGACTAAGGCACATTTACCTACCTGGGTATCTTTGGGAATACAGTGTGTGTGTGTGTGTGTGTGTGTGTGTGTGTGTGTGTGTGTGTGTGATGTAAGAGGTAATAACTCAAATTCCTTTAGCAGGCAATGAGAGCCTCTTAACTTAGAGATGAAAGTTTTAAAGTACAGCTATCTTCAGGGGGAGTAAATATATTAACCTTAAATTCATTTACACTCATGTGTGATAAGAGGTAGGAAGAGAGAAGGAATGGAAGACTAAGAAATATGGCCTATACAAAGCTGGGACAGAGGATAAAGAGACTAGTAGGAAGCAGACCGTGCCAAATTCTGCATTTTCCTCATTTACATAACTTCAGCTGCCTGACCTTGTGATCTTTGAAGGAATGTGCATGTATGATGAAGGACAGACTACTCAGCTTGTTGCAAAGCAACAGTCTAGTCCAAGTCTTGGGCCCTCCTGGGAAGCTGTGGCCTGACCACAAGAGGTATGTTATCAGCCATTGGACAGTGGGAAGATTAGTTCCAATTTATCTTAACCCCTCATAGCCAATCAAGCCAATAGAGGTTATCTGGAACACTACCATACTACCACCTTCACCTGTTATGACTTAATATCTCCACACTTAATCTATCCCCTTCCATACTCCTCTGGCCTCCTGTGGTTATGCCCAGCTTTGGTCCCTCAGGAAGGTTATAACATAACTTAGAACCAGGTACCTTCATTAATTGACCAGGCAAATTATCCATCTTCTCCCCACCAGTATTGCCACAAACAAATCACACAATAGGTGGGTTTTGTGCTCTGATTTAGTGATTCTTAAGACAAAACTCTTCCTCTTCTTTCCATCCTTCCTTCCTTCCTTCCTTCCTTCCTTCCTTCCTTCCTTCCTTCCTTCCTTCCTTCCTTCCTTCCTTCTTTCCTTCCTTCCTTCTTTCCTTCCTTCCTTCCTTCCTTCCTTCCTTCCTTCCTTCCTTCCTTCCTTCCTTCCTTCCTTCCTTCCTTCCTTCCTTCCTTCCTTCCCTCCTTCTTTCCTACCACAGGATGAGCAAAAATATACGGGTTGTTTATAAAGTGGTAATCATCAAAACTATTTGGTACTGGGTAAGAAATGGAGTGGTGGATCTGTGGAATAGATCAGGTAAATAATACATTGTAGTAAATGACCATAGAAATTTAATATTTGATAAATCCAAAGATCCAAGCTTTTGGGACAAAAACTAATTATTTGACAAAAACTGATGGGAAAACTGGAAAACAGTTCAGCAAAAAACTAAGTACAGTTTATTACATATTATACTGAATACAAATATAAGGTCAAAAATGGGTACATGATTTAGAAATAATGTGTGATACCATAAGCAAATAGGAGACCATGGAATAGTTTACATGTCAGATCTGTGGATAAGGAAAGAACTTAGGACCAAACAAGATATAGAGTGCATTACAAAATATAAAATGGATCATTTTGATCCTGTAAAATTAAAAGTTTTTGCACAAACAAAGCCAATGCAACCAAAATTATATGGAAAACAGAAAACTGGGGTAATATTTTTATAGCAAGTATTTCTTATAAAGGTCTCATTTCTCAAATATGTAGAGAATTGAGTCAAATTTATAAGAATACAGGTTATTCCCTAAGTAATAAATGATCAAAGGATATGAAACAGACAATTTTCAGCCAAAGAAATCAAAACTATTTATAGTTATATGAAAAAATGCTTTAAATCACTATTGATTAGAGAAATGCAAATTAAAGCAACTCTGAGGTATCACATCATACCTTTCAAATTGGCTAACATGACAGAAAAGGAAAATTATAAATGTTGGAGGGTATGTGGGAAAACTAGGACACATTCTCTTGGTGAAGTTGTGAATTGATCCAACCATTCTGGAGAACAATTTGGAACTATGCCCAAAGGGCTATAAAAACTGTGCATACTGTACTGGGTCTGTATCCCCAAAAGACTTTTTTTTTTAAAAGGGAAAAGAATCTATTTGTACAAAACTACTTATAGCAGCTTTTTTTGTAGTGGCTAGGAATTGGAAGCTGAGAGCATGTCCATCAATTGGGGAATGACTGTGAATGAGTTGTGATATGTGATGTAATTATAATGGAATATTATTGTGCTATAAGAAATGAGGAGCAGGATGATTTCATAAAAAAAAACTGTGAAGACTTACATGAACTGATACAGAATTAACAGGACCAGAACACTGTACACAGTCACAACAATATTATATGATGAACAACTTTGAGTAACAACTATTCTCAGCAATACAATGATTTAAGACAATCACAAAAGACTCATGTTGAAAAATGCTATCTGCCACAGAGAAAGAGCTGATGGTGTCTGAATACAGATGGAAGCATACTATTTTTAACTTTCTCTTTTTTTGTTTTATTCAAGTTTTCTTCCACAAAATGACTAATATAGAAATGTTTTATGATTGCATGTGTATAACCTATATCAGATTGATTAACATTTCAGGAATGGGAAAGAGAAGGAAGGGAGGGAGAGATCGAATTTGGAACTAAAACTTTAAAAAAATTAATTGTTTTTACATGTAATTGGGGAAAAATAAAATATTAAAAATGAAAAAAAAATTCAATATGAGATTTTCACCATGAAGAGGTATTAGTACCATGCACGACACACAATAAATACTTGTAGAATGTATGAATGAATAAATATGAAAGCAGAAGTTAATACACACACATAGAGATATATTAATTTGGCTGGAAAATATTTAAAGAATATGGATTTTAATGAGCAACTATTATCTTTCCCCCAAAACTCATTTCTCCTAAGAATTTTTCTATTTTTCCCAAGGTTACTGTCATACTTTCAGTCTCCCAAGTTCTCAACCTTCTTGTTCTTGACTCCTCACAGAACTAAAAGTGCCTTTTCCAAAGTCGTTAATGACCTCCTAATTGCCAAATTTTATGGCCTTTTCTCAATATTTCTCCTTGGTCTCTCTCCAGAATTTGTTACTATTGAAAGCTTTCTCCTCTTTCTTCTCTTGGCTGCTCAAAGTGATATGTCTTTTGCCAACAAAAACTTTTACATCTGCATGCTTAAGAAATTTGGAAACATTTTTCTAAACTGCTTAAAATCCTTTAAATTAAGAATTTCAGTGAGTTTTGGACTAATTTGTTAAAGATATAAAACTGCAATATCTTCAGTAGCTTTCAAGAACAATTGATTGACCTAAGGAAAGACTGAAATTTACTAGCCTAATTTTGACAAAATCTTTTGCATAATTGGTAGACGAGAATGAAAAATGAGTATCATAGGGGTGGCGAGGTGGTGCAGTGAATAGAGCACGAGCACTGGCCCTGGAGTCAGGAGGACCTGAGTTCAAATCCAGCCCGAGACACTTCACATACTTACTAGCTGTGTGACCTTGAGCAAGTCACTTAACCCCAACTGCCCTTCCTCCCCCTCCAAAAAAAAAAAAGAAAAAGAAATAAAAAAAAAGAAAAATGAGTATCATGATTAAGTAAGGGCACTCAGTGATGCACTCTTTCTATTTGTGTATACACACACACACACACACACACACACACACAGATCTTTCTGAGATCTCTTTTTCTAGCTATGACAGTCATTGAAAATTAAGTTTAGAAATCAACTAAACTTAGAATCTGAATGGTTGCCTCCCAAAATGTTCAACCAAGCTTGTTTTTTTTTTTTTTTAAGCAATTGGGGTTAAGTAACTTGCTCAAGGTTACACGGCTAGTCATTATTTATGTGTGGGTGCTCATTTTCTGAGGCCGGATTTGATCTCGGGTCATCCCAATTCTGAGGCCGGCGCTCTTACTCACTGTGCCACCTAGCTGCCCCTTTTAGGGAAATTGGGGTTAAGTAACTTGCCCAAGGTCACACTGCTAGGCTTTTTTTTTGTTTGTGAGGCTGTATCCGAACTCAGGTCCTTCTGACTCCAGGGCCAGCACTCTACTCACTGCGCCACCTAGCCACCCCAAAGCTTGTTTTTTAAATGTAGTATATTTAATCATCATCTTTCTCACTAAAATATCATTGTTAATATTTTAATGAGAGCAAAATAATTTTATACAATTAACAAATAAAATATTCTTTTGAAAATGTTATTTAATCTTCATTTCATATTTTGAAAATTTCTATTTTTGGGTAATATATACATACATACACAATATACACAAAAATCTATTAGCATAATGAGGTATTATATATTTTAATATAAATAACATTGGGGGTTCATGGAAAACATTTTAATACTAATAGGATGTGTGATGCAAAAAGTTTGGAGGTCAGGGGTTTAATCTGTCATATTTCTATCACCTTTCCTCTTTTTAATTCAACAAACATTTGAGTATGCTTTGTTTATGGCAAATCATGCATGGCTTCTGAGGAGAACATTAATATATGTCAGATATGATTTGTGCCTTTAAGTAATTTCTTCCTTTCTCCTCCAGTTTTCTTGCTCTCTCCTTGGTTCACATCTTTCTTAGTTGGACAGTGGTAGAGAAAAAGCATAGTT